>CAUYQG010102702.1:0-38485 GCA_963574415.1 Tarsius wallacei
TACTGTACTGTACTTTCACAGTCACATATTTCTGAAAAGCTACTGTGGGAAAAAATTTTTTAAATATAGATTATGATCTATCCTAATTTCAGGATGAAGTTCACTTTTCATCATAAAAGAAAGGAAAAAGTGTGCAGAGAGGGGGGTGGGGGGGGAGGTGGGATTGACAGTAGTTGGTATCTGGCTGGGGAAGGGGGCGGGCACACCTCACTGATAAGGGTACCTGCACGGTGAATATTTGTATGCCTAGCCCTGAATTGTACCCCACAATTTTAAATAAAAATTAAAAGAAGAATAAAAAAGTCTTCATAATTAACTAGTGAACCATCTCCTTGGATGAGTTAAGAATGAAGTCAAACATAAAACTTCAGAGACTCTGTCTTTGTAAACTTATATTATTATTATCTAACCTAAACTTAAAACAAATAAGAAACCCATCCAGAAAATTTCATTATCCATGGTTCATTCTAGATTCTTGTAGTAGGAGTTATGAGTAGGTATAGCTACAGGCACCTAACAAACAACCTCCTCCTCAGAGGACAACTTAGAGAAAACTAGCTATAAAATGCCCTAGCAAGTCTTCCAGCTTTGAAGAGCTGTTGTGTTGCTGGTTTTGTTGTTGTGTATGTGTTTGCTAGCAGTTTATCAGTCTTCTTCAGATTTTCAAAGAAAATTATTTATTTATTTATTTAGAGTCAAGGTCTTGCTATGTTTCACCAGGCTGGAGTGCAGTGGCATGATCGTAGCTCATTGTAGCCTCTAATTTTGGGGTTCAAGTGATCTTCCTGCCTTAGCCTCCTGAGTAGTTGGGACTACAGGCATGTGCCACCATGCCCAGCTAATTTTATTTTTATTGCAGAGATGAGTTTTTACTATGTTGCCCAGGCTGGTCTTGAACTCCTGGCCTCGAGTGATTCTTCCACCTCAGTCTCCCAAAGTGCTGGGATTGCAGGCATGAACCACTGTGCCTGACCAAAAATGATTTTTAAATAGCGTTTGTTAAAATTATCTAGTCTGGCACGGTGGCTCATGCCTGTAATCTCAGCACTTTGGGAGGCCAAGGTAGGGAAAATTACTTAAGCCCAGAAATTCAAGACTAGCCCGGGCAACATAGCAAGACCGTATCTTTAAAAAATTTAAAAAATTAGCTAGGTGTGCATCTGTAGTCCCAGCTACTCAGAAGGCTGAAGAGGGTGGATCCCTTCAGCCTCAGGAGTTCAAGGCTGTGGGGAGTGGTGATTGTGCCACTGGACTCCAGTCCAGGTGACAGAGTAAGACCCAGTCTCTAGGAAAAAAAAAAAGAAAAAACTAAACTAATAATGTAGATAACTAAATGGTAATGCTTGTAAAACACTGGAATGTGTTTCTGAGAGTGATTACAGAATCAGCTACCTAATTTTACAAGAAGAATATATATCCTTTTAATAACAGCATTAATAATGGCAGGGTGATTTAGGAGTAACCCTTCAAGAGACAAGATAATGCAGAGTGACCAGTCAGGGTTTCTCTAAATGTAAAGTTCCATAAAAAATACACCTATTTTCTTAAAATTATTCACAACACAATGCAAGGCCTAGGGTTTTTAATTTATTAACAGACTTATGCAAATCTGTTTGGCTCCTTTTTTTTTTTGAGTTGGAGTGTCACTGTCACCCAGACTGGAGTGCAGTGGCCGCTCCCGGCCACCACAGCCTCGACCTGTTGGGCTCCGGCAATCCCTCTGCTTCAGCCTTCCAAGTAGCTGGAATTACAGGCAGGTGCTAACATGCCCGGCTAATTTTTGATTTATTGTGGAGATGAGGTCTCGCCAAGTTGCCCAGGCGGGTCTCGAACCCGCAAGCTCAGGCAATTCACTCACCTTAGCCTCCCGAAGCGCGGGATTACAGGCTGAGCCAAGGAGCCCGGCTTATTTGGCTCCTTTTAAACAACAGTTAGCAAGTTTAAGCAAGGCAGAAATTTGGAAACTGTTCTCCAGTTAGGGATGAGGCCTTGAATATCTGATTTCTGAACCTCAAGTTGCTATGTAAACTTCAGCAGAACCTTCAGTGTTACCAGGCAGAGAAAGGACTATGACCCTATTTCTCTGTACACATGTACCATTTACTTTACAACCTTGAAGACTGATAAATAGGGAGTGTTTTATCCTGTTTTCTGGGTTGGCGTTGTTTGTCATGCAGGTTGGATACATGCAGGTGGTATCTCATATTGTGCTAAATTCTGAAACACTCGGGGCCTAGCAAAAGGCCATATCTCAAAAAAGTTACTGCTTCAAATAAATGTGCCATTTTATAAAATTATACCTACTGTATCAGAAAAAAAATGCCCTTTCATGTGAGTGACATTTATATGACTGCCATTTGTAGGGAATGGACATTCTTACACAGCAAGGCTGAGGAATGATTTTGAGAGCTGAGAGGATTCTCTGAATAATAAGTGCAGTAGAGCTTTAAGATGCTCCTGTGGGAAGAGACTCCCTCCACAGCTGGGTGGGTTTTTTTTTTAATAAAAATGAGAGCTGTGCTATTATGAAGAAAGTAATTACTCAGCTATACTTGCAGCATAAAGGAGATTTTCGATACGTTTCACACTTGCAGGCATCTTTAGTCATGTCTTTTCACCTTGTAGAGCTGGACTTTGTGGGTCATTTGGTCCAATAGCCTTTTATGTTACATCTGTGGAAACTGAGGCTGAGATGTAGAGCTTCTAGTTGGAACTGGAACAGAATTCTCCATCCCCTTTCCTATTCTCCATTCAGTTCACTTTCCCCTACACCAGTCACCTTTATAGATAGTTCTCAAATTACCATGAGGTAGGGGGGAACATCTGTTTCTGGACAAACAGGGAACAAAGGCTTTATTTACTCTACACAATAAATTGTATTCTAAACAATATTTCTCCGGAAAACCAATCTTTAAACTGCATAAGGAAATTTCAGTCAAGATCAAGGATAGGAGTGGTTGCAGATATCAGGACAAATTTTTAGTTCTTGATCAAGAAGCACCCCCAGATCTGAGACTACGGAGCTTGCTAAGACCACATTCTGGCCGGGTGCTGCTTATGCCAGCACTTCGGCAGGCTGAAGCGGGAGGATCGCTTGAGCCCAGGAGTTCAAGACCAGCCTGAGCAACATAGCCAAACCTCATCCCTACAAAATTAAAAAATTAGCTGGGTGTGGTGGCACACACCTGTAGTCCCAGCTACTCAGGAGGCTGAGACGTAAAAATCACCTGAGCACGGGAGATGGAGGCTGCGGTGAGCCACGATGGTCACCACTACACTCCAGCCTCGGCAACAGACTCCAACGCAAAAACTAAACTAAATTAAACTAAACTAAACTAAAAACTAAACTAAACTAAACTTAACTAAGCCACATTCTGATGGGCACTGCAAGATAGCTCCAATCCAGAAGGAAGACAGAGTAGACTCCAAACCCCCAAGTCTTCCTTCCTCGGGCCTCTGCATCAGGGGGTAGTGATAGGCGACAATACCCCAGGGCGCGAGGAGCTTGGGGGCTGACACGCGGGCGGCAGTCGCGTGACTGTCGGGGGAGGAGATGCCAGGGCGCGGTGGGAGCTGGCGAGCAGGCAGCGGGGAGGGGTCCTAGAAGCAGGGGCTCGAGGTGGTCTGAGGCGGATAAGGGACGCGGGCCGTGTGGCGAAAGGCACAAGCAACAGCCAGCAAGGCGACCCACCTGCGGGAGGCGCTCCGGGAGGCGCGGGTACAGCGCGGCCAGCCAGGCAGCCAGAGGGCAGAGCAAGCTCCGCGGCTCCGGCAGCTCAGTGCGGCGGCTCCTGGCTCTCGCCTCTATAAGAATCCTCGGGGGGGAAGAGCGGGAAGGAGGGGTTGGACGCTAGATTTCGCAAGAGAAGCCGTGAAGAAAGCGCTTCCAGGCAGAATTCAAGCTGAGAATCCCTGCAGCTGGAAGGACGAGAACTGCTTGTGCTGCACTGCTGCAGGTGGTGCCGCTGAGCCCTGGCGAGCGGGGATTTGAAGGGGTTTTCCGAGCCTTTGGGATCCCTACATCCCAGGCCGACTGAGGCCTGGGGAGGCCGAGGCGTCCACTTTCCTGAAGGAGCCCGAGGAGTCTCTTCCAGTAGTTGAGAAAACACCATTTGGGCTAGGCTTCTGAGCATTTCTCTTGTTGCCCTCTTGTCTCAGTTCAGAGAAAAAGGCGTTTTCTTTCCCCTCTGCCTGGATGTCCTGGGTTCATATGGGGTTCATGACTTCGATGATCTTTAAGGAAGCAAAGCAAGTGAAAGAGGGATGAGTGTACCTTATCGTGTATTTATGCAATTGGATTGGTGCGAATATCTACATAGACGCTTAAAAGCCACAGCCAACATGGTTTAAGATTTAAATAGTCACGATAACGTATGGGGCAAAGCACTTCTACACTCCCAAACTCTGCAGTCTAAAACCCAGAGTCCTCCCACCAGTCATAGGTCTTAAATTTCAGGCATACACTTCACGAAGTCCAGAGACCCAATTACAGGGAGGCCTGTTTCCAACACGTATGAGCCAACTGAGATGGTCTTCATGAGGTAGCATCTCCTCGACCTCATGTCTTTCAAGAAGTCTTCTCTGAGCCGCTAGTTACAACAAATATTTTCTTTCTCTATACAGTGCAGTTTATACTTGCAACACAACAATTAGGACAATTTACCTCTCAAAAGAGTTATTGTGTGTAATAATACAATATATTATATAGGACTGCAAGCTCAGAGGGTTGACACCCTACCTTATCCTTTCAGTCTAGAATTATCCACCACACCTAGCATAGTGCTTTGCACATACAGTCAGTCATGTGTCGTCTAACAATGGGATATGTTCTGAGAAATGCATCCTTAGGTGATTTTGTCATTGTGCAAACATCATAGAGTGTACTTACACAAACTTAGATGGTATAGTCTGATACACACTAGGCTATGTGGTATAGCCTATTTTTCCTAGGCTACAAGCCTATACAGCATGTTCCTGTATTAAATACTGTGAGCAGCTGTAACACAATAATAAGTACTTTCTATCTGAACATATCTAAGCATAGTAAAGGTACGGTAAAAATACAGTACAAAAGATAAAGCATGATACACCTGCATAAGGCACTTATCATGAATGGAACTTGTGGGACAGGAAGTTGCTCTTGGTGAGTCCATGAGTGACAAGTGAATGTGAAGGCCTAGGACATTACTGTACACTACCTACTGTAGACTTCATAAACACTGTACACATAGCCTATGCTAAATTTCTAAAAAATATTTTTCTTTCTTCAATAGTAAATTAACCTTTGTTTACTGTAGCAATACCTTCTTCTGGAATGTCTCGTGAAGGAGCTGCCTGAGGCTGTTTTACAGTTTTTTTTTTTTTAAACATAAGTAGGAGTACACTCTAAAATAACAAAAAGAGTATGCATAATATATACCTAAGCCAAGTAACAGTAGTTTATTATCATTATCAAGTATTATGTACTGTTCATAATTGTATGCGCCATACTTTCATACAATTGCAGCACAGTGGGTTTGTTTACATCAGCATCACCACAAATACGTGAGTAATGTATTGTGTTATGATGTTCAAGGTGTCTATGATGTCACTAGGAGGTAGGAATTTTTCAGCTCCATTATGATCTTATGAGACTACCATTGTATATGCAGTCTGTCATTGACCAAAATATCGTTAGGTGGTGCAAGACTATAATAGGTAATCAACATTTATTTCACTCATTAATAAATCCACTGTCAATTATTATATTTTGCAAAAAGTTCACCTGATAGTGTGCTATCATCTTATAGTTTTGCCGGGCAAAAACTTAAGACATTTATTGAATTTTTAGCACTTGATTTTCCCAGTTTGGAGACTGACAGGTGTAAGAAGGGTATGTACCGCGGGAAGAAGGCCTGGTGGTGTGTCCCTAAGAGGCTTCATGGATGGTCAGCACAGCTTTGGTGACTTGCCCTTTGTCTACCATCTGGCTTTGTCTTTTTGGGCACAGAAACATGATTCTTATCACACTGAGCCTGATATAACCAGGATGCTGATTTATTAGTTGTCAATGGAATGTAAAGCAAATTGTTATTGTGAAAATAGTTGCTAAGGGCACCAGACATTCTTCTGGCCATCACATCCTCTCTTTGTAGGCACATTCTGTGGAACCCATTTTATATGGCTGCTGGATAAACAGGGAGGCAAGTTATAAAATTTCAAGGTTTACTGGCATCTGGTTAAAAAAGTAGCTACATTCTTGCACCTAGAAGCAGGAGCCGGGGCCTATGGACCAGGTCCCTCTGGTCTCTGTGTGGTGTTTGGGTCTGTTATGAGTTGACAGAATGGATAACCACATTCTCAAATGCACCTTCCAATTAATAACAGAATAATTAATTCATAGATATCATTATGAGGTGGGTGAAAAATTTTGAAACCTGATTCTTATGAGAAGCAGATATGTTTCAGTTATATAAGCTCTTTTTTTTTTTTTTTGCCAAAGGCAACCAAAGTACTGGAAAAGTAAGATTAAATTACTAAACTATGAGGAATGGAAAGAGTTGCCTTTATTAGCATGAAACTTAAAAGGCACTTGACTTATTTATCTTGTGGTTTAAAGATTGATTTTCCCTTTGGGCCTAGGAGGGACACGCAATTCATAACTCTCCTGCTTTTTCCTTAAACCCTTCCTGTAGGGGAACATTAAACTTCCAAAGGATTCCAGCAACTTGAATACCAAGGGATTTGCTGTTGGCAGGTTTCATCCTTCTTCTTGTAGCCTTATCATCAGAGTTCCAGATAAGCTTTTCCACATGTTGTGTATAACCAAGGAGTTCCTGCTTAGGAATTTCCACATTAAATGTGCCCCTGGGTCTTTCCTGCTGAGCCTATTACCTCAAAGTCACCAAATGGCAAAATTTAGGCAAATTGATGAAATGGGCTTACGGGCAGCGTTCATTATACATTTTAAAGTAATTGAATACAAATTGCTTTAACATTTTGTATCTCCATTCTATGTCATATTCCTCCATTTCCAGGACTCCCCTCTATAATACCTTGGGTCTTGGCCTTTTCTCCCTCTTGTCTAGGCCTCTCATTAAAGTGCTCTTTACCTTATTATGGATGGGGTGGAGCTTTCAACAGGTGATGGCGCTGGAGGTGACTAATTTGATAGTCTGTAATTAGTATGTGCATGTGTATATGTATGTGCATGGGAAACTCTTACTGACTTAATGATTTTTTTCCTCTGTTTAAAAAAAAAAATGAAGGACTTCTAGAGATGTCTCTGCCTAGCCCAAAGAAATGAGTCTCTAATGGTTGGGATTTTAGGCACTCTGGGAGATATTTTTGAGTATGGGTGTAGTGAATATTTTGTCTTTTGCTTACCTAGCATCCAGTTTGAGGTGAATGAGGAGACTAGGACACAGAATGTGAGGAGGTGCTCATTCTCAAAACCCAACCTGCATGAATCTGAAAATGAACATCTTAAATTTTTCCCTTTTGGTGCCTTACTGGTCTCCTCTACTCCTGGCTCTACAGCATCCATTTTCCTTTCTGCTAATTTGCTTTTCCTTTGATAACGCCCTTGCACAATCTCAATCCTTGTGGCTCAGGTTGAATTAACAGCATTACTGGGGTTCTAGGAGCAGACGCCTGACTTAGGTTTGGACAAAATCAAAGCACAGTCTTGTCTGCAGTGATTGTTCTGTGAGGGCATGTGATCTGAGCTGGCTAATAGGAATCTTAGCTGGAGCAACTTGGAAAGTAGCACATTCTTTATAGAGAGTTGTTGAACTGACAGGATATGAACCTGAGTCACTGGGAGGAGAAAGTGAACTTGAGAAAGAAGTCACTTCAAGGGAAAGGAAGGGAAAGAGATAGGGAGAGACTTTTCTGAAACTGTTAGAGCTCCATACATGAAGAGGGCGCTATACCCTGGGCTTTTTAGTTACATGAATCAATAACTGGGCATCTGTTATTTATGTAGTGCTGACTAATAAAATGGGCTTGATTAGGACGTGAAAGGCACCTGCTCAGTCATGCTTCTGTGACTGTAATACCTACTAAGGTGGCCTCATCCAACATGCAATGAGAAATAGGGTGACATATATTGTTAGCAAACTTATTATTCTACTTCTTTTCTATCCCACCGGGGGTGGAAAGATAAAATCCCTCTTCCCTGTTCCTCTGTCCTGAGAAGTTGCAAAGCCATATAGTGAAGAAACGAGGCCATTGACCTGGTTTCAACCAATTTCTAGGAGTCCTGCCAACATGTGCCAGAAAGCAAAACCAAACAACATTTTGTCGCCTACCTGTACCTAAAAAAAGATTGTTAGGAAAATATGTCATACACTGACAACATTGGAGTCTGGGCTGGAGTAATGTCAGGAATGACAATACAGGATATAAAAATAAGACATGCCTTAAAAAACCTGACTTTAAGTTCAAGAAAAGGTAAAAGTGGAAGAGTTGAGTGTGTGAGAAAAGTGAATAATGATATATATATATTTTACTTCAGAATTATTCTTTATCTTTATTGCACCCTCAAAAATAAGGATTATTTGTAATAAAATATTTTCTAGAAAAAGAAACAGATTAAGTGTTTAGAGACCATAGTCACCAAGTCTTATAAAACTAGACATATATTTTTATTATCCACCCATCTTTTTCCTTCTACATTACTTTTTCACCATTTATGATTTTGAGATTGTTAAGTATTACATACGTCAAACATGTTTTAAATTTAGAATATATTTATCTTTCTTATCTATTGGATTATAGCAAGGAGAGATAGTTACATCAAATTTCAGTACTATAATTTTATTTTTGTATTTCTTTTTTATTTTAAAGATGTGGGGTACAAGTCAGGATTGGGTACATAAGTGATCTATGTACAGGTGAAGTTTGGGTCTCTCATTGGACCTCACTTCACCTGAATTGGGATCATGCACCCTTATTGATGTTATGATCCCCATTCCCTCCCTTCCCTGGCATTGTCCCACTACTGCCAATCCCTTTCTTGTAGTATTATGATAGGTGTTCAGGGTCCGCTTATGAGTGAGAAATATGGTACTCAGTTCTTTGTTTCTGTGATAGATCACTGAGTATGATAGAGTTTAAATTTATCTAAGTTGCCGCAAAGTCCATAATTTTTTCTTTCTTTACAACTGCGTAATATTCCATCGTGTGTATGTACCACATTTTAAAAATTCAGTTCACTTTTGATGGGCAGCACATTTGGTTCCATTTTTTTTTTTGAGTTGGAGTCACACTCCCTCGCTCACCCTGGAGTGCAGTGGCACACTCACGGCCACTCCAGCGTCACCTCGCTGGGCTCAGGCAATCCTTCGGCCTCAACCTTCCATGTAGCTGGCACTATAGGCGAGTGCTATCATGCCAGGCTAATTTTTTGGTTTGTTGTAGAGATGAGATCTCACCAAGTTGCTCAGGCTGTTCTTGAACCCATGGACTCAGGGAATCCCCTCACCTCGGCCTTACAAAGTGTTGGGATTACAGGCTTGAGTCACTGCACCCAGCCTCCATGTTTTTGCTATGGTGAGTTGTACTGCAGTAAACATGCGTGCACAGGTATCTTTTTTATAGAATGATTTGAGTTCCTCCCTGCCAGTGCCCCAGTAACTTCCAAAATTAACACAAAATTTATGATTCAGGGAGGTTTCTATATCTGGGTGATGCAAGGAGAAACTCAGATAAAGAGGATAATTTTCATTTCTGAGAAGTAGCTACAGCTGTTACTTCTTGGGTTTACCCTCACCTCTAGGAATTTTTTTTTAAAGTAGGTTTTGTTGAGAAGACAGAAAAACTCCCACAGTGGGAGGGTACCCGAGGGGGTTTCCCATCTCTAGGGTTTGCCAGTAACTTTTAAAAATATTATTATTCCAGGTATATGCACGGAGAAATCCAGATAAAGGAACCTCCCTGAATCATAAATTCTGTGTTAATTTTGGAGGCTACTGGGGGACTGGAGGGCTATCACCAATAGAAAGCTGGAGGCGTCCTGAGCCACATCTGCAGACCTCAGAGGAGGTCACTAAATTATGCCATTATCAAAGAACAAGGTGTGCAAAATAGTTTGAAGAGATCAGAAACATTAAAGTTGAGTTAATTTTTTGATAAATGAAGCTGGTGTTAACAGAGATGTTCTTTTGGTAATTCAAAAACTGAAGATATGTCATCTGGTTTCACCTCAGCCTATGGATACACCTGGTGAGATATAAGCTGTGGAGTGGTAGTTATTGTTAGTACTGGCAAAGTATTATTGGCAAAGACAATTCCAGTCTAGCCAATCTGTGCCTAGTGCCAGTACAGGAAGGTAAGTTGGATTTTCATATGCTAAAGAGGAGACAATAATTAAAAAAAAAAAAAGTAGATGTAGTCCTATTACTTTTTTATTGTAATTAGCAGTGAAAATATTATAAAACATTGTAGGAGGAAAAGCAATGAACAAGAATAATGAAAATATCACGTCACTTTTCTGTATATTTTTTACTGTAAAGATCAGTTAATTGCTAAGAGTTATTTTCTTTCTTGAGATTGCTTTAAAGATAACTATAAAGTTTTTGTTTTCATGCTGGTTGCATTAAAATAGATGATTCATTCGTAGCATCAAATGTAGGTGATTTATTTTATATTCACAGATTATTTGCCAACAATTGATTCATCTACTGTAGGTTGCTTTAGGTTACATAAAATTACATTTTAAGATATTAATTAAAGCATTTAAATAATTCATGCAAAATTCAAGACACAGAAGGGGTATGTTGAAAAACTTTTTTCCCCATTGAGTCCCTCTGTCAGGTGGCAACCATGTTGATTTTATGGGCTCCTTCCTTAAGCAGGCTATGTGTATATATTTATTCTTAACAATTACGAGTGGCAGTCTACTAGCCACATCCTTCTACATCTTGGTTTTTCATTTGACAATGTCGCTTAGAGACCATTCATTATAGAACAGTCAAGGCAGTTCTATATCAAATTGCACATACCCATGCCTACCTCCTTCACTTGGGCCCCATTACTCTGCTCTGTTTTCTTTCCATAGCACTCATTAATTTCTAACATACTGTATTATTTACTTACAATATTTATGTAATTGTACAATATTTATTGTAATTTGTGCAATGTGTATTGTAATTTATTGTATAATATTTATTGTTTGTCTTTCCCCTGGAACTCAAAAGGTATGAGGACAAAGATTTTTTTATATGTAATTTGTGTCCTGCTGGGTCTGTAACACTTAGACTGGTGATGGGCACATATTCATTCTCAATAAATATGGTTGAATGAATGAATGAATAAATGATTTGAAGGGAAAATGTTGGACTGATAGAAATCTATAAAAGAAGTATGCAGAAATTTAAGATATTTGAAACCATTTGTGTCAAAAATGTATTGGTGAGGTTAAACTGGTGCTTCACTAATTAAAGCAGGATGCTCAAGTAACTGCCTCTACAGATTGCCAAAAATTTTTGTGCTATAGTTGTTCAGAAAAGGCCAAATGCCTCTGGCTACTTTATCTCTTGCTATTCTCAAGGTTCTGCTTTTTTCAGACTCTGTTTTTTCAACGATAACATTTTCATTTAATTGCTTCTTGCCCAACTCCATATCTCCTATGTCTGTAATAGCATTTTGTGAAAATATAATAGAGTTCCTAGGCCTTTTTCTGAAAGTGTCTCTGGAGTGAGATATTGCTTACTAAGTCCTAGGAGTCAGTAGTTGTAAACAGACTGTTGAAGAGTGTCCAGCATTCATTATACAGAAGGAAGTGGAGACTTCCCTCTGCACATTTATAAAACTATACCTAAGCCGCTGAGAGTTTTGATGCCTCAGAACTGTCATTTCTTTTTTGTGTGCAATCATTACAGGAAAAAGGGATGTGGACATGTACTGTCAACTGGTGTAAGTAAAAAACAATTCTATTAGTAATAAAAGGAAGTGAAACAAAATAAAATAATTGGCTTACTCTACTAGTTCCCTGTAGACATCTGCTTTGGTTGGGTTGATGGCTATTTGGGAATATTTTTAATTTGTGCTTTCTTGCATTTTATAAAGCAGTGATTACATAATAGATTTTACACATGAGAAAGGTCACAAGGGAAAGAATATTTAGAGGCAGTGGGGAGTAGGTTATAATTCTTTATGTCATTCAAATGTGAATTAATTACAATCCTAAATCAGAACTATTTTAACATAGAACTTAGATCTTGGGTCATTCATAACTTCATGACTGTTTCCCAAAAAATCATTCATAAGCAGGAGAAATATTCTAATTGAACACTAGAAATTTATATAGAGAAGCTTGTCAAATCTTGTCAAAATCCATTGGCTGAAATAAAAGGTTATTATCAGTGGGGGTTGACACCTGTCAGCCTTACTATCCTCTCCTTGTTTTCAAAGAGTAAAGCATCACTTGTCCAGGGAGAAGGAAGCCAAGTAAAGGACACCTGAGAAACTTAAACTGATTCAGTCAAGTTCAAGGACTACAATCCAGGTGTGTCCCTAAGACCTTTACTAAGGGACATTTTAGTTAATTCTAAGAAGTCCAATGTTCAGCCTCCTGTGTCTGAAAGGAAAATGACAGGAAAACTCTAAAAAGTAGACTCAAAGACTCCAAATACAGTTGTCTATGGTAATTTATTGTAAGAGCAAAACAATCAGGAAATATTGAGGAAATTACCATATATATCATATTGTAATTAAGTTATATATTAATAACCCTTTATGTCCAGGAAAAACAAAAATGTTTAATCTAATACAATAATATAAGGAACGTGGTAAAAACCATTTTCATGGCATTTTCATCCCAAATGATTGTACAGAAGTAGAAAATTTATAGTCAGTTTTGGTATTGGTCTTTTCACCCACCCTCTTTCTCCCTTAATATTGCTCATATGCAGACCGCATTCACCTTTTTATTACTTGCAACTGTCACACGGTAACTGTAAACAACTCATTTTTCTGGTAATTAACTCTTGTTTGCCCAGTTCACTTACTCTGCTTATCCTGCTCTTGCAAATGACCAAACTCATCAAGCTCCCAATTCCTAGCCCTTGTCATTTATTTTTCATGTTCATCATATGCTCTTTCTTTTCATCTTTCACTTCCATCTCACCAGCTGTGATTTCATGTACTACTATGACCATTTTTTTGGGAAATGCTTCTCAATTCCTTCGACCATCTTTTTGCCACTTTCTTTGCCTGGCAAAATCTCAACTCTAGTTATTATACTCAAGTTACTGCCTACTTTGCATCTTCATCCAAGCAGCTAAATGTTGCTAGAGAAAAATCAAACAATTATGCTAGCTATAGTTATTTCAAGACCACGACCACGAAGGTTGGAACATACTACACTTAGTGCCATCCTACTATACCTGTGGTGCATATTCAGTTTCTAACCCTTTGGAATGACTTCTTAGACCTCTAGCTCCCTTCCCCACTCATAGGCTATGATCTCACCAAATTCATTCCCATATACTCTGCCAAGTCTTTTTGCTCTGTCTAGGGCCATTCCCTCCAGATGTGCTCTGAGTCTCACCCCATACCATCATAAAGCTTTCATTCCTCCAATTTTCCTCCTTTTCTGAGTTATCTGTTTATCCCGTTCCACTGGATTATATCCAACAGCATGCAACTATAAAACATAAAAACAAAACAAAACAAAACAAAAAAACAGTGCACCAACCTTAAACACTTCCTTCCATCACAGGTTGTTTGCATGTTGCAGTTATTATTGCTTCTTTTTTTTTTGAGTTGGAGTCTCTATCTGTCGCCCAGACTGGAGTCTGGTGGCCGCTCCCGGCCTCCGCAGCCTCGACCTGCTGGGCTCCGGCGATCCTTCCGCCTCAGCCTTCCAAGTAGCTGGAACTACGGGCGCGCGCTACCACACCCGGGTAATTTTTTTTTTGATTTATTGTAGAGATGAGGTCTCGCCAAGTTGCCTAGGGGGTCTCGAACCCGCGGGCTCAGGCAATCCACTCACCTCAGCCTCCCAAAGGCACGGGATTACAGGCTGAGCCACCGAGCCCGGCTATTATTGCTTCTGCTTGTAAAGCTCTTTGTTCAGATATACAAGTGACTATCTCTTTATTTTGGTCTCAGTTTAGCTTCTCTTCTAGTGCCCTTTACTGATCCTTTTAGTTCGAATTAGCTCTCCCATCTATTAATTTCCAAGAAGGCCCTATATGTCACATTACACAATTGTATTTTCTTCATGGTACGTATTACCTGAAAGTATTTTATTTTTCATGGTATGTTAATATTTTTTTCGCTAGAGTATAAGCTTTTTGATGGTAGGGACTGTCTCTTCTTCAATACTGGATTACTGTATAACTTGCCTGGCACACAATAAGATGTTTAATAAATACTGACTAATTGACTATTTAAAGGTAGTAACATCAATAAATTGGAAGATGTTCTGCAGTGATGCTGAATAAAATACATATTGTTGTATTTACTTCTTCAGACAAACTTATTTCTGAAAGGCTAGCTAATAATAATACCAACACTGCCACTAACAAAAGTGTTTGTATAGAACTTCCTGTGTGCGAGGTGCTCTTCTGAACACTTTACAAATATTAAATCATTTAAACAACAACCCTCTGAGGCAGGCATAATTAAGACTTCCATTTTACAAATGTGAATATTGGGACCAGTGTATATTAGTACAATTAGGTGTGACCCAAACTCAGGGGTTTCATAGTTGCTTCAGCAGGAAAAATATTGAGTCATGTTTCTCTTGCATAAATTCCTTCAAGCACCATCACATGTGTAAGTGGTACAATCCACAAGAAGAAACAATTACTTAGAAGAAAGTATTAGGAAATTCGGTAGCTACTGTTTTTTGTGAATTCACTGTACACCAGGAACTATACTCACCATTGTGGGAGTTACCAAAGAAGACTAGAAGGATATGGGATTCTTCTATTTGGTAAGTCTTTGAAGGAGTATACATCTATGAATAACTGTATAATATCATTAAACACAATGAAAAAATATATTGATAAACTATTTATACCTTTGCATGCTTACTTCTAATTTTTAGATGACAATGTGCTTTCTATTTTGAAGATATGAAAATATTTATGAAGCTGGATATGTGGATAAAAGCCACATCACTATAGCTTTAAAAATCTTAGGATATGTAAAGGGTGTTGTATCACAAAATGAATATCCATATTTAGGCATCACACAGTCTGCCCTTTCTGAACATGACTGCAAGTGTTAGTCACTCTACCCAGTTCAGATACTATTCTTTTCTTTGTATTACATTAAGAGTCTTTTTTCCAATTATCTTAGGACGATTGAAATATGAAAACATTAGTTTAGCAGAATTAGCTACATACTACTAGATAAACTATAAATTATTTAAGAGTGACTAAGAGTTAATTTAGTCATAAATATAGGCAGCTTATTGTAAACAGCAAAATAGTCATAGCTCCAGCATGGGTTGGGTGATACCTAGCCTACTTCACGGGAGAATTAGGAACACCCTTAGGCCTGTTGACTAAGGAGATGCTGTCTTCATCCTGTTTTTACACCTACACTGGCCCACACTCTACAGTGTTGATCTGGTCACATCTCATTTCCGAGATGATTGCCTGGAGTTCCTGGTTTGTGTCTATAATTTCTCAAACTTAAGTTCCTAAAATACTTTAACTTTCTGTCTCAGTTACAGACTGCACTAACTCTATTTCTATTCTGTAGCTACAGAAACTCCCTGTGTTTCTTGTACAGGTCTGCAAATGCCAGAAATTAATGATGTGCAGTTAAAAAAATAGAAGTATCTAATACTGTCTGAAAAAAATTGCTTTATGCTCTGTGTTGGATTATCTTTTACTAAAAGTTTCTGTAGTTAGAATGTGTGGGATTTTAGGAATCTTTGGTGTAGTAGGTTGAGTTGCATCCTTCAAAAAGAAATGTCTTAGTGCTATAGCCCTTAGTACTTGTGAATGTGCCTTTATTTGGAAATAGAATCTTTACAGATATAATTAGTTGAGGGTCTTGAGATGAGATCATTCTGGATTTAAGGTGGTCGTAAATCCAATGACAGGTGTCCTTATAAGAAAAAAGAGAGGGACATTTGGAATGCAGAAACATAGACAAAAGGCTGTGTGAAGACAGTCAGAGATTGTTTTGTTACCCCAAGTCAAAGGATGTCAGTGGTTGCTGGCAGACACTGGAAGGTAGAAGAATGGGACAGATTTCCCCCTCAAGCTCCAGAGGGAATCAGTCCTGCCAGTATTTTGATTTTGAACTTCTGGCTTTTAAAACTATGAAAGAATACATTTTGTTGCTTTAAGCCACCAATTGTGTGATAATTTGTTACAATAGCTCTAGGAAACAAATATACTTGGTTTTAGATGGGAAAACACTAAGTTCCAGCTTGAATTATGCCATGAAGATTGTCTCCTATTACTGACCATTACTCCCTTTATTACCGTTTCCACTTTAACTGTGTCCACTTTGGCTGTGTTAAGGGCAATTACTCTCACTTTATAGTATAAACAACCCAGTATGAACAATAATCAACCAACCAACCAATAAAGATAAATCTGTACTCCTGTTGTTTTGCTTTTTAAATATTTCATGTGTGTTTTATATATATTCTCTTATAAAATTCCTGTTGTTACCATATTTTAATTAATATTTTAATGAACAAAAAAACCAGGAATTTATGAAACCAAAATCTTTCTTTTTGTAGACTCTGCAGAGGGAAAACATACTTGGCAACATAACCTTAGATACTTAAGATTGCCATTTGTACATTATGGATTTTCTGAATACAGAGAGAAAATCATGTTGTGCTGGCATAACTGAAGGAACTACATTACACTCATCCTTCTTCAAGGCCTTTCTTGGAGCCAGCTTTGTGGTAAAGTGAATTTCTTGGACGTTACTTCTCAGAGAGCATTAGAGATTCTCCACATTCATGGGCCTTAATCGTCTTCGTGCCAGCTGCAGCCATTGTTCTATATCTGTGCTCTCTGAATACCCAGTGATGTCTTAATTGTTCTAGAAAGTGAAAGCTTCTGTTCATTTAGTTAGTAATCACAGTTGGTGAACACAAACTATAGTAGTAGATTTTATAAAGTGTACAAACAAGAGTTCTTAATCTGAAATCTGTACATTCAGATAGGGGGAGAGAAATCTTTACTAAGCTCAAACTGAAACTGATAATTTTTTTCAACTGTGAATGTGGACTTCAAACCATGGAGCCATGAGTACTATGTTGCATTATATATACCTGTGTAAATATGTATATGTATATATGTATACACATATACACACACACATATATAATACCTGTGACTGTTACAATAGAAATAACTGATAGTTTTGTATTTCCCCACATGTTGTTATCTTGAAATATTGTTCATGCTAATTGCCATGTTGAAATTATAAGTTATTAGTTTTAGTCTCAATCTTATTATTTAATGTATTATATAAAGAAGTTTCATATTACTGCATCAAAACATTGTCCTTTAATATATTGATAGCTATATTTGAATTGTTTTTCCATTGCAATTTCTGTTGCTTTTTAAACAATTTTTATTTACGCATTTGTAAATATTATTCTGAGGAGTCCATAGGCTTCACCAGACTGCCAAAGGAGTCTGGCACAGAAAATTTTAGGAACTTCCCTGTTAGCTCTTAGAAAGACACAAAACTAAGATCTGAGACCACTAAACCTTTTGGTCCTTCAGAAAATGGGGTTATTTAGCACATTTCCTTTCAAGGGCATAAACAGATAACAATAAGCATTATTGCAATTTTCCAAATTGATCCAAGCTCTTGTTTTCTTTAACTACTTTACATTTGATTTACGTTATGTGTAACAACTCTTTTGCTATCACATTGAGCAAAATTTACTAGGTTTTTTGGCCAAAGGGGTCACTAGGTTATAATCATCAATCACCAGCAGCGCTCACTCTTGGTTTTGAATGTGTGAAAATCTTTACTCTGCCTTGCTCACATATTGACCTACCTTATTTGATTTGTCACTAGAGAGGGAAATAAGCATACTACCCTTGAAATGTTACTGTTGAAAGGCACAAAGTCACTTTATGAGAAAACAGTGGCAACAGAGGAAGGAAGGTCACGTAGAAAGAATATCATGGAATTTCCTTTATGGAAATGGAAAGTTTTTTGTTTGTATTACTCTACCTTTCATAATGGAAAATTATTCTGCTGATTATGTGGCTTTCTGTGTTTAGGTGTGGCCAAATTAACTCTTATATGTCACATAATTGTATTCCTCTCCTCTGATCTTCAAGGCAAGCAGAGTTTACTGTTATTTTTGTCTCTTTAGGGCTAATGACTGTAGAATGTCCTTTCTTTTCTGAACTAATTTCTAAAAACCATAAGCAACAAAAGTATCCATGTTCATATTTACACATAAATATTTGAGCAGCAGAATCATTTATTCATTCAACACCATTGATAAGTGCTGACTGTCTTCAGGCCTGTACTGTGGACTGTGAGTTTACATGCTAACATTATCATCTCATTCAATAGACTTCTTTTGGAACTTTACAGAGAGGATGAAAGACATCGTGGCCTTTTAATAGTGTTCCTCTCCAAATCAGATTTTTCTTCTTGGGATTACGTAGGCTTTTATCCCCAGGATTTTTTTTAATTGGAATTTTATTTTGGTAAAATTTAATTTTAATTTTAAAGATGTGGGGTACAAGTCAGGGTTAGGTACATAAATAATCTATGTGCAGCTGAAGTTTTGGCCTCCAACAGGTCCTCACTTCCCTGGGTCAGTCACTTTTTAATTGTGAATTTTGGTGGCTATTCTCAAACTCTCAATTCTCCTGACCTCTCTGAGATTTTGAAACTGTTGACCATCCCTTTCTTGAAACTCCTTAACATCACCAACATTGTGTTGTCCTGATTTCCCAGGCTTTTCTTGTGGTTATTCAGTCATATCCCCTCCCATCTATTTATTCCTAAATGTGGCCCCTCCTCAAGACTTTGCTCTTGTCTTTCTTTTCCTTTCTCTGTAGAGCCCTAAGTGAGAGCATGTCAATTGTCAGCCCACTGGACAACTCCCATATCTTCCCACATCTGAAATACTAGTATTTAGGACCCTGATTTTATTTTATTTTAATCTTCTTTATATTGTTTGGTTTTGCTTTTTATTCCCTATTATAAAATTAACATGGGGTGGGAAATTGTTTTCCAAAACGAAAGGCTGGTTAAAAAAAATCGGTTTAAAAGAGGAAGTGGATATATTCATACTGACAGGAAAAGATATCCAAGATATATTGCATGAAAAAAATAAGGTACAAAATGATTTATATAATATGACCCCTTATGTGTAAACTAAACACACACACACACACACGCTGATATATGCATAACCATCTTTTTATAAATTTTTAAAATTCACATTCCATTAGAACAGTGGAAGGAGTCAAGCCTTCACATTACATTGTGTTTACACCTTCTAACCATATATGTATCTTGTTTTTAAAATTTATTTTCTTTCATGTCAGTAGATTCTATTGATCAGGGTGCTGGGATGATGGCAGATTTTGTTTTTGTTTTAAATTTATCTCAATTTTTAAAAATGAGTACATTCCATAAAATAAAAACAAAGCTAAAATTGCTCATTGAAGGAATCTTGGAAAATTCAGAAAAAGATGAAGAAGAAAACAGAAAAAATCCACTAATCCTTAGATATGTGCTGCCCACCAGGAGCAGCAATTCCTTTTGTACATTTTGATGTGTAGAGAGATGCGTGTATGGTTTTAAATTGCTGTCATCACAGCCTTTACAAAGTTCTGGAATCTTCTTTCTGTGCATACAACAGGAAATTCTGAGCATGTGAATTGAATATTGATGTAAATGTATTCAGAGGTTGCTCCTGGGAGTGGAGGCATCTCCTCAGGCACAAGTGTGCCTTGTGATCTCCAGCACCAAGGAGTCAGGAGTGGGCTGAGGACTTGCCCCAGTCACACAGGGTATCTGAAGAAAGACTCTGATTTTAACTAAGGGAAACCAACTGAAGCTAGATGAAAGAAAATGAGATACAGAACTACAGATGTAGTGAGGTTTCAAAGGACTGGAACAGGGACTCCAAAGTTATTGGGTACTTTCTTTGTGTTTGCTGCTTGATTTTCTTGTGTTTCGACTTCATCCTTCTCTCTGCAACTCTTTCTCTAACGTTTGTTTTTAGAGTGAAATATGACCACTCATAACTTCTAAAACCACAAACTTTACTTCCTGTCACTTTCTCTGTGACATTTTCCTGACATTTTCCAAGAAGTTAGTCATCACCCTTTTCCCCACATGTCCTTAACAGCACTTTGGACATAACTCTATAAGCAACATTTTCTCTGAGTTGTAATACTTTATTCTACACTAGACTGTGAGTTTATCTAAGGGTTGAACTACAATTTATTCATTCTTGTGCTCCTTTCAAGCGACAAAAAACAAAGTATGGCATAGAGACTGTTCCTTGTAAGTGCTTATTTAAGGAATGACTCCCTAGGACCCCTCCTTCTCATGAGTGCAGAGTACTATTATAGAACCCATGGATGTGGTTAGCATGTTCTGTCATGTAGAAAAGAAACGTGTTGGGTTGATGCATAAGTTCATAGCGTTTTTGCTGGTCTGTGGATTGCAAATGCTGCGTTTGGTTGATTTGTCACCGTTCATCACATTTGACAATTCTCAGGTGGGCTGATGCGCATCAGCGTGGATTAAAGCATTTAAACAGTCTTTATCAAAGCCCAATGATCTTCCTGAACATGGAGAATTGCTCAGGTCGAAGTGGTTGTCTTTGAAATGACAAAATCATTTTCTTGCCATGCTTTCCCAGATGGCATTCTCCCCATTCGTGGCACAGATGTTCCAAGCCACCTCTGCTGCCTTCACTTCTCTGTTAAACTGAAGAATATGTCAGAAGTGTCCATTTTTTCCACTTGAGGCTCCACCTTTTTTAGCTCACAAATAGCACTAACTTTCTTCAAATCTGCAAAATGCAAGGTGTATTCACAAGCACAACATTGTCACTCCAAATGACAAATGATAACAAACTCTCAACACCACACTGTTGCCATGCCAAAAATCCAACCCTACTAACTTATTCATCAACCTAGTAACATACTGAGGAAAAACACAGGCTCCAGAACTACATTGCTTGGTTGAATTCTGGATCTGGTAGTTATTAGCTGTGTGGCTGGAGTAAGTTACTTATCTCCTCTGTGCCTCAATATCTTTGAATATAAAATGTAATATTAATAATCGCTATATCAGAGTTGCATAAATAATGAGACAATATTTTTAAGGTGCTTAGAGCAATGCCTAGCTCTCAGTGAAGGTGGGCAATTATTATTAGAAAAGTTTTTCAATACATGGTTACTGAATTTATTATTTACTTATTTGTTTACTTGAGTTGGAGTCTCACCCTGTTGTCCAGGGCAGTGGCATGCTCACGGCCACTACAGCCTTGACCTGCTGAGCTCAGGTGATTCTTCTGCCTCAGCCTTCCAAATAGCTGGAACTATAGGCATGTGCCACCACAACCGGCTAGGCTACTGAATTTAATAAATTCAACAAGGAAAAAGAAAAGAATGGAATTGAGTATTTTTCATCATTCTAATAGTAATTTTAGTTATTTTTTCCATCCATCAACTCCTCACATGTTTATCCCTTTTTTCTTTCCTCTTTTTAGCTTTTCCAATCTCATTCCTTTTCTTTCTCTTAAGTGGTAGCAGGTATTAATGATAATCAGAGTCAGGATTGGGAGCTGAAAAAGCACCATATGTTTTCACTCATAAGCAGAACTTGAACAATTATAATACTATAGGAAAGGGATTGGCAGTTGAGGGAAACTGCTAGGGGAGGGAGGGCCATGCCTCATCAACAAGGGTACCTGCATAATCAACGTTTGTGTACTTAACCCTGAATTGTACCCCACATCTTTATTTAAAAAAATATATATATATTTGCTCAAAAAGAAAAGAAAAAGCAATAGTTCTTGAAAGTTACTAGATGAAGCAGAATAGACTGTAACAATAATAATAAGAATTTGATATATACAAGTCACCTGGGAAGATTTCCTGGATGTTGGCCTAAAAAGTTTCAGGAAGAGTATTGAAAGATGAAAGGAATGTGAATTGGCCAAAATATGAAATACATTGGATATCTTTTACCTTTCTTAGTTATTTAATATGTCTTTATTTAATGTAGATAAGGTGTCACTAACATTTTGGATAAGCTACACTGTTTTTGTTATGAAAGGACTCAGGTGTCCATGGTTGAGATTCCCTTATTTATAAAAAGGTTTACACTTCAAGGTGTGTATCTATCGATCTTCATACATCATTATGTTAGTTCAAAAATCTCTTTCGGCCAAGTTTTTAAAAAAAACATTAGTTTGTTTATTGTAATTTTATCATGGATATTGCATAAAATATGATCTAGCCAGGGCTGTTTGTACTGCTTGGTCCTTGGAATTCTAGATATATTTAACCATTTTTCTTCAACTCCTTTATAGTACAGTGGGTGTGTACTATGAAACAGAACTACAAAATTCTTGATTAGAGACTTTTATTTGCTGTTTTTGTTTAAAATTTTATTTTGGTGCTAGATAAGCATAGTACCAAAATACGCTTTGTTTATACCTTTAGCTTGACCAGATAAGTTCAGGTTAAAAAGAGCTATTTGCATAGTACAACCTTAAATTTTAAGTGTGTTTCTTCATCCCTTAAGTAGCACTGTGTTTTCTATATAACCAATTATTTGGGAAATCAGGAAGGGTGACTGTCATATTATTATGTTTGAATGAGGCAGATTTCAAGTCTAGAATTAAGACTTATATGTTAAATGTATTATTCACACACTGGGAAAGAAAGCCTAAAGTTAAATAAAATTTTAAATAAATCTTACATGAAGTAATTTCATTCTTAGTAAGTAGAATTTTTGGTTTGGGAATAAGATGAGCATGAAAGAGAAGCACATAGAGTATGGTAATTGGATGCTACAACAAAGCTATCCACACATGACTGGAAATAGATTCTGATGGCACATTAACCACAAAGGTGAAGCTTGACTGGCTTATGAGACCATCAAAATTCAAAAGTAAGAGAGCATACTTATTTACAGTGTTCTTTTATAAAAGATGCTGAAGGGGTGCTTCACAAGGTCAATGAGAAACACATGTTAAATGAACTGCTCTCATGGTTTTCTTCAAGGCTTTGCTTAAAAAACCATGCCTCATTTAATAGAGGTGCCCACATAAAATGTCCTTGTTTTCTTTAGTTTTCAAAATGTAACCAAGCAGAAATTGCTGGGCAAGCCTTTCATTTTTATATTTTCTGGGACAGCATACTTGCATAATTATTTGAAGAAATTTTTATTACTTTTGACTGTTCAATTTGAGTAAGTCAGTAAGTTTCTGCCAGAAAGTTTATGTTAATATGTCAACTCTGGGATTAGTAAAAATATCAGTCTGTTTATATATAAAGGTTTATTATGGAACACTTAACCAATGCTGAGGTAGTGGGATGCTTGGAAACCTTGGATTAAATTAGAGTTTAAGAGGGGATATTTCTGTTTTCTCTGGTCATTCCTCACAACCACAAAAATTAGGAAGTGGTGATGGATGATAGATTCAAAGATATAAATAACTAAACTTTACTTGACTAACAAGCTATAAAATGTCATACTTGCTTGTATTATTATTATTTTTGGTTCAGATAAGGGGCAAGGAGGGAAAAGATCCGAATTCAAAAGAACTTCTATTTAATACTTTTTAAAAATTTATTTTTTAATTGTGTTAAAATATACATGACATAAAATTCACCATTTAAATTATTTTTAAGTGTACCAATGAGTAACATTAAGTACATTCACATTGTCGTGTAATCATTTCCAAACATCTATCTCCAGAGCTATTATTTAATACTGTTTTGTAAGGTAAAAAATCTTTTGTCTCCAATTTAACCTACCAACTATGAAAATCAAGGTAGAACTAGCTTAAGGAATATAAGAAATGAGAATCATGACTAAAGGTACAAATTAGTGATATACAGTTGGCATGAACAGAAAAAGATGAACAAGCAAGTCAACCATGTTTCAAGTAATTTTGTCATATAAGAAGTACATTTATTTAAAAATGTACTTAATCTGGCCTGGCATCTGATATCCCTACAAAATTCCAATTCCTAAAACCTTGTTATGTGTTTATTGTCACGGATTAAATTAGATGAAAGGGCAGGGGTCATTCTTTCTCTTCTGGGGCCTGAGCAGCTCTTTGCAGCTCCCAGAGGTTTAATGACCTCTTCTTGCTACAATCTCACATCTCCATATCCACAACAGGCTGAAGAACTTTAGGTCATAGAGAGGGCAGGAGCGTTCATTCCCCGTGTCCTCTGTGATGAAAGATGTGCTGAGGAGGGTGAGTACTGACACCGGGACTAAAGATCAGGGTAATCTAATAAAGTTGGCAATCTGTGAGAATGTCTGCAAGAGTCTCTGTTTCACTTCATACTAAGAGAGGGCTAGAAGCTGATACTACAGGGTAGAACTGGGCTGAAGTACAGCCAGAAATGAGAAGAGCAGATATTTTCTCCATGTAATTGTATCATTGTAAGAATTAGTTATATAGTATTTTTCAAGCTGTAGGTCATGATGATGAAATTGATAGTATATTTCTACAAACATATTAACAGACTGAAATAGAAGAGAGTAGAATATATCACAATGGGTATTGCTTCATGAAGCTTTTTTAGTTGTGTGAATATGTGTTCAGTTTGTGGATATGTATGTGGATATTGTAAATGGATGTCTGTGTGCAGTGGCACATTTAATTCTTACCAAGAATCATTGAGTAAAAAATTTGAATCCACTGAGGTCAGAACCACTTGCTCCTAATTTTTATGGAGTCTAATTTCCTCAAGGTATTAACTTACCCTGAGGTGTAATTAAAGCATATATGTAAACTTTTTTCAGCTTATTTCTGTATTCAAATAATTCCTTTTAATTCAAGCTAATAATAGAGTACTAGTTAGTATGTGGGAATGGTAATTCACTGCTAAAGATAGCTAACATTCACCATATTATTGCCCAGTATTGTTCTAAGAGCATTGTATATATTGATCCTTTGTACAACACTTTGAGATAGGAGCACTATCATCCTCATTTTACAGAGGGAAAAATGGAGACTCTGAGAATTTAAGTGAATGGCCAGCCAGTGTTCCAACTCAAGCATCAGACTTCAGAATCCATGACCTTGACTCCTACACTATACCATGTCTTATGATGCTAACAGAAGTATTTTTTAAACAAAAATATACACTTCTAACACTGTGGACTTGAGTCTATGGTAACAACTGGTTGAAAGTGATTGAAATAGTGTTATCACTATTCTTTTCTGATAATTCCATTTCAGAAAATATTTGTCTTGTTACTTGATCATTGGTGTGGTGGAAATATTCAGGGTGACACCATTTAAAATTAGGCTAACTTATTGTTCATTTCCCTGGGTGTGAAGAGGAATGATATCCATGAACATCGAACAGTGTTTATTAAACAAGTTGACTTTTCATTTGAATTTTCATTGAGATGGGATTTCCTATTGGTAAGCAGCTCTTTAATGGTGTTCAGAGAGTGAGTATGCCTTTCTTTTAACCAGAAAATAGCCAAGAATTGTTGAATGTTGCTTTTCAGGCATTTTACTGTCTTATAATTATTTTTTTAGAAAGCAGAGAAAAAAATAAAATAATTGAAGCTTCTGCCTTGGACAGCTGAATCATTTTGAGTGGTAAATACATGCTATTTGTATCATTCACAGACAAGGATTTGTTCTTATCCTCAGGACTTATTGTTTCTTGTTGCTCCAGAAGAATTCTGACTGACTGTGTCAGCATCAGTGTGTGTGAGGTCTGCTCCTGAACCACACCATGTCTGCTCCTGTACAGTGAGTTGGAATTGCTGGAGTGGAGCAATCCCCCCAGTGACTAATGGAGACTTGTATAAATACCCTACCTTCCTCATTCCTAGAGTTGGATGGACTAATCCTGAAGCATAGACTAGTTCGGAGTTTCCCTGCCAAATTAAGTTCAAATTACCCAGTATGGCAGGTGGTGGTGGTAAATATTAAACTAACCACAAATTCTCCTCCTCCCTGTCATGTAATATTGTAGATGCCTTATCAAAAAGCAGAATCAGCTGTGATTGTGCCACTGCACTCCAGCCTGGACAACAGAATGAGACTCCTACTCAAGTATATAAAAAGCAGCCGCAGAATCAATTTCCCCAACCTTAAATCCAGGTGGATTTGTTTTGTTTGATGAGACATTAGCAAACATGACCCTATCAGAAGCTTGAAAAGCACTTGCCAACAAGCAGGCAGAGAACCAAATAAAAGGCACAATCCCATTCACAATAGCAACAAAAAAATGAAATACCTCGTCATCTTTCTAACCAGAGAAGTGAAAGACCTTTACAATGAAATGGCAAAACACTGCTCAAAGAAACCCAAGAAGACACAACAAATGGAAAAATATTCCATGCTCATGGATAGGAAGAATCAACATTGTTAAGATGTCCATCCTACCAAAGGCAATCTACAGATTCAATGCAATATCCATTAAATTATCAAAATCATTTTTCTCAGACCTGAAAATGGCAATACAGAAATTCATATGGAGACACAAATGACCACAAATAAACCAAATGACCAAAACAATCCTTAGCAAAAGAAGCAAAGCAGGAAGTATCACACTTTCAGACTTCAAACTTTACTATAAGACTACAGTAATCAAGACACCTGGTATTGGTAAAGAAAAGGCACATAGACCAATGGAACAGGATAGAAATTCTGGAAGCAAAGCCTCAATTTCTCAATCAACTCATCTTTGGCAAAGCCTCCAACAACAATCACTGGGGAGAGGAGAACCTATTCAGTAAATAGTGCTGGGAAAACTCTCTGATCATCTGCAGAAGATTGAAACAGGACTCCTACTTATCACCACACACAAAAATTAACTCTAAATGGATCAAAGACCTAAACATAAAACCTCAAACATAAAAGAATCTTAGAAAATGCAGGAGAAACCCTTGTGGAAATTGGAACTGGCAACCAATTCCTGATCAAAACAATCCTTAGTGCCTATACCATAAAAAATAACATAGACAATTGGGACATCATCAAACTGACAAGCTTCTGCAAAGCAAAAGAAACCATCAAGAGAGTGGGGAGACAGCCCACAGAATGAGAAAAAATATTTGCTAACTGTATATCTGACAAAGGTCTAACATCTAGGATCTACAAAGAACTCAAATGATTCGAAAAGAAAAAAACAAACAGCCCCATTACAAAGTGGGCAAAAGACATGAATAGACACTTCTCAAAAGAAGATATATGGGCAGCTAACAGACACATGAAAAAGTGCTCAGCCTCACTAATCATAGAGAAATGCAAATCAAAACCACATTGAGATACCACCTAACCCAAGTAGGAATGGCCATCATTAATAAAACAGACAACAATAGATGCTGGTGAGGATGTGGAGAAAAAGGAATGCTTCTACACTGCTGGTGGCAATGCAAACTAGTGCAACCTCTTTGGAAGACAGTGTGGCGATTTCTGAAAGAACTAGAAATCGACCTTCCATATGACCCAGCAATCCTCCCATTGGGAATATACCCAGAGGGACTCGAATCATTCTACAAAAAAGATACCTGCACACGCATGTTTGTTGCAGCTCTATTCACAATAGCAAAAACATGGAACCAACCACGCTGTCCATCGAAGCTGGACTGGATAAAAAAAATTGGTACATATACACAGTGGAATATTATGCAGCCGTAAATAAGGACAAACATATGGACTTTGCAGCAACTTGGATTTAGAGTCTATCATACCCAGTGATCTATCACAGACACAAAGAACAGAGTACCCTATGTTCTCATTCATAAGTGGACCTTGAATAATTATCATAATACTATAAGTAAGGGATTGGCAGTAGTGGGAAACTGGAGGAGGGGTGGTTGGCAGTTGAGGGAAACTGCCAGGGGAGGGAAGGGCACACCTCATCAACTAGGGTACCTACATAATGAACCTTTGTATACCTAATCCTGAATTGTACCCCACATCTTTAAAAAAAAAAAGAAAGAAATGCACTTGCATTTTGGGACTTATTTTCGTGTGTGTGTGTGTGTGTATGTGTGTGTGTGTGTGTGTGTGTGTGTGTGTTTGAAGAGACTGCTGTCTAAAGGAGCCAAGCTAGTTTGTTGGAGGATGAGATACAGAGACTGAGAGATCAGCTGTTCCAGCTAAAGCCTAATCATTAGATGTGTGTCTAGCCATTGCAGACCAACTAGATCTAGTAGAGTAACAAGCTGAATGTAGTGATAAGCTGCGCGGGCGCCTGGGCAAGAGGCATCACCCAGACAACTCACAGAGGTGTGGGAGACTATACACGCTTGGTTTTAATGTCAATAAGTTTTGGAGGGGCTTGTTATGCAGCAAAAACTAACCAACACATTGGCTTAACAACGTACTCTCCATTGGCTGCCTTCCCTTGCTGTATCTCTTTCTGCTTGTAGAGTCCTGAACTTCCCAAATAAATGTTCATGTAAATCCTTGACTCAGGATCTATTTCTTGGGGTATGCAAACTAAAACTCTGCTTATTTTTTATACACCTTCAAGTCTTTTTCCTTAGGAATTCTCTATAGGGACTGTGAGTTAAGAGGCACTGAGCAAGAAAGATAGCAAAAACAGACTGCTCATTTGAACAACTCCACAGTAGTCAAACTTTGACAAGCTCACAGGTTTGATGGAATATTCTCTCCTAAAATGACATTCTTTCTTATTTCCCAAATTGGAGTATAATGTGTATGCTCTTTGTTCCTCCCCAGCATGACAGTAAATGTCCTTTATAATCCATTTTGTATGGGAAAATTTGTTTTCTAGCTTGAGTGGTAGTTCTGATTTTATCACATTCATCTTTTCAGTGAATGAGGAAAAGGTGTCCATTTCCATGAAACTTTACCATGACTTCTTTTCTCTTCAGTCAATTTATGGTCAGTGTGATTTGAATAAAAAAGGTAAGTTTATAAACTTAGCAGTAGTTTTATGAATCAAAAACTCAATTTTCTTTGGATTTTTTCTGGGTAGCAAAAATGGAAAACTTAGGCCCCATTGTAACATGATTACCAGAGAGCAGAAAGTTTAGTAGGTAAAACCGCAAAGAAATACTAGTTGTTTTTGATATTCTGGCCATAGTATGGAAGTGTGTGTGTGTGTGTTGGGGCGCAGACAAGCTTAAGATAGGGAAAATAAAAGAAAGGAAGATACATTTCATAAACTTGCAGATATAAGGATTTTATAAATCTTTTAATACAAATGTGGCTATGTGGATCAATGTTTTCCAGATGTTTCTTCTCACAAACTCTTTTCATGGGGATTATGTGTATCTAATAATGCACCTCTTAAAATATTTATCACTATACATCAAAAATTAGTGTAGTGCTTAAAACTTTAAATGTTTCTAAAGCTATTCTGTTTATGCTACTTGTGGAGAGCACTATTTACTAGAAGTATAGTCTTCTATTCTTGATTATTTATTCTGCCAGCATCTTTGTCTGGGGAACTTTTGTATTTGCTTGACATATGACTTTGGGACTATTAATATTACTTTGGCTTCCCATTGTAGCCCTCTGACATTGCTTCATTGTAAGAGTAGTTGTTATTTATTATCATTTCAAGGTGGCAAGATAGGACTATATCTCTAAGAAGTATCACACAAATTACTCTCTGTCATTGCAGTGAATAGCTGCTTTTCTTTTCAATTTTCTGCTACACACAAAATGCATTTTCTTTATCATATAGTTTCAAAATATATAGTTTTTTATTAAAAGGCTATATGCATTCATTATTGCTGATTTTGGAGTAAAGGTATAAAGAAAATAAAATTATATATAATTCAAATGCATAAGGGAAACCTAATAATTCTTGGTGAATTTCTTTCCAATTTTTTTTGAGTAAAAATTCATATTTACTTTAAACTAAATTGGCATTATACCATATTTAAAAATTTGAATACATTTTAAATCTAAAACTACATCATAGTTATTTTCAAAACCTCTGAATATTTAACATCATGTTAATGACTTTAGGGTAATCCCCCTGCATGGATATTTATGACTTATTTTAGTCCATCTGTATTGTTAGACATTGATGTCACCTCCAATATTTCATGATTACCATTATACACAATGCCATCATCCTTGTCATGGAATCATTCTGCACATCTATGATTATTGTCTATTCTAAATTCCTCAAAATAAAAATTATAGGTCAAAAAGTTGTACAATTTTGAAGCTTTAATATATTTTTCCTGAAGAGACCATTATCTATTTTTACTCTCTAAGTGTATATTTTTATATTTCTGTTGCTCTTGGCAGTATAAATTTTATATTCAAGTGCCAGCTAGTATGATCTCCAACCACTAAGTAAAATAAGGACCTATCTGTTTAGCTATTATGTATCTTTCTGAGATAGTACATTAAGAACACATATAATCCATCTGTTTATTCTAAAATATTGTACTTTATAAAATAAATCTAGTATTTAGTAGTGGTATGAATCCACCTCTCAGGAATACTTATTTATCCAAGCCTCTGTCACCTTACCTGTTCCTCCACCCATGTCAGTGGGTTTGGTGGGAATGGCAGAAAAAGCAACTGCCATTATGTGTCATGAATGCCTTAGAGCATGTTGTACCCGGCCATATTTGTTTAGAGATCATATTACAACTCAATTTATCATTGCTGTGTAAATCAAAATGATAGTTGTACTACTGCTTTGGCCTTTTCTGTTGCAAACAAATAGACTTTAAAGGAGGTTAGAAAACTCTCAAATGAAATTTCATTTTGTGAGATACAAAATGTATTGTATGAGAGCTTGATTTTTTCTTCAGACCTAATGGAAACTATTTTTTAGGTGGAGTGAGACTATGGAATAAGGCAATTTGAAGATACATATTTTCTTGGCAGATATCAAAGCTAGAAGGGAATGTTTTTGGCTAATATATGTAGAGTTATTAGAAGAGCCATCTAACCAATTTAACAAGAGGGAAAAGACCAGTAGGAGAAACTTTGCATTTTCAGGGCAGTTGTTTCCACAGAGCTTGTCAGTCTGACATCTTTGCCTCCTTCCTGAGTCTCATCTCCCTTTCTTGCACTCTAGCGTGGAATTGCCCTCGTTGCTGTCTTGCTCTGTTGGCAGTCATGAAAACCACGTGACTCTCTACCACACAAGGTACTCTCCCTCTTCCTCAAGGCTCAAGGTATTCACTGCCTGGTCCTGTAGCTGTATGTGCTGAAGTGACATCAGAAGGGAGAGCAGCTCCCTTTGTAGGTCACAGTCTACCAGAACTCTTCTTCTGGGGAGATATGCCTGCTGTTATTGTACAGCCCAAGAGATAGGGGAGACTGAAACAAAGTCATTCACAATCTTCAACACACACTCTCTGTACTCGACCTCCAAATGGAAATGCATCTGGGCTTAGATTTTAATCATTTGTTTATTCATCTAATTAATAAATGTCAGTTGAGAAATTTCTATGTATCAGTCATTTCTAAATGGTGTGAACTCCACACTGAACAAAAATATACCGTTCATGACCATAGCGGAGATTACAACCTAGTAGGGTAACAGATAATTAACAAATATGCAACAATTTTATAATGTAGTGTTTGTTAGTTATAACATGTAATGTTAGGTAGTGCATGGAGAAGAATTAAGTAGAATATGAGGGGAGAGGGAGAGAGAGAGAGAGAGAGAGAGAGAGAGAGAGAGAGAGAGAGAGAGAGAGAGAACGGCTACTTACTAGATGGGAAATCAGGAAAGGTCTTTCTGAGGACTGGCTTTTGAGCAGAAACCCGAAGGAAGAGAGAATAAGCCTTATAGTTATCTGTAGGAAATATGGATGTCCTGATAGAAAACTTTAAGTGCAAAGGTGCTTGAGAAGAATAAGGAGGCTCATGTGTCTGGATGGAGTAAGTGAAGAGGAGAGTAGAAGAAGAGGAGGTCAAAGGCCACCAAGAATCAGGTGAGGTAGTTAAGGTGGTGTTCAGTCAGTGAAAAGACTGGATTTTATTTAAAGTGTGGGGCAGCCCCCTCAGGTCCCCTCCCACTGTGGGAGCTTTTCTGTCCTGTCAGTAAATCCTGCTTTAAAAAAAGTGTGATGGGGAGCTATTGAGGACTTGTGAAAAAGAAAGAACATGACCTATTGTTCCACTGTGGGTTTTTTTTTTCTCTTTTTGCTTTTGTGGTCCTATCCTATGGCATTGAGACAGGTGGATTTTTTTTCAAATTTTCTTACGCTTTTATCAACATAAGCATGCGATAATTTACATAAATAGATGTTATCCCTTTGCCAAAAGTATAATTAAAATTTCTAGGGTTTTATACAAAACTTTACAGAGAATTTATTTGGAAATTCTTTGAATTTCAAGCAACAGAATCCAACTCAGATTGTTATAGCAAATTTCCCTGGAAAATTGATGTAGGAGAGGGACCAAAAAAACCCCAGAATTTATTTATTAAAAAATTGTGTAGTTATTCTTATATGTTTAAACTTCAGTCACCTTCAAAGTACTCTCTGTTTGATGCAATACACCTTTTGAGATGCTTTTCCCACTGCTCAAAACAGTTTTTGAACTTGTCAATTCTGATGCCTTTTAGTGCTTCTGTCGTTTTTTGTTTTGCCTCTTCCACATCAGTAAAATGTTTCACTTTGAGGACTTTTTTCCATCTAGGGAAACAAACAAAAAAAATTACTCTGGGTGAGATCAGGTGAGTAAGGAAAGTGGAACATGGGGGTCATGCTATTTTTGGTCAAAAACTGCTGAACACTCAGCACAGTGTGGGGAGGTGAGCTCATAAATCTCCTATCATGAAATGGGCAAATGTGTTGAAAGAATCTCCAAAAAACACTCACTGACTCCGAATTCAGCCTCTCACAACAATACTAGCTGGTACACTCACTGATGCCTAGAACACTAACTTAGTGGGGGAAACCCGTACTACAAAGGGCTTGCCCTCCAAAAGTTAATTCTGGGTTTTTTGGGAGGGCCTCTTCATGTATCTTTCAGAATCCAAGAAAGAGGTACATCTAGGCCTTGGGGAGCAGGGTTGCTCTGGGGCTGTAGCAGCAGCCATTCGTGGTCTCTTTTCTGCAGTTTTACATTATTGAGACCAACCAGTCTCTCTGTCTCTTGATTCAAAAGTCCCAATAATTGGGAGAGAGAATGTGATGTGTCTCAATTTAGCTCAGGTGTCCCCAAGGGGGCAATGGCAGCAGAAACACAACTGCTCTGAGGAGACTCTGGGGTTGAAGTGCATGGTTCCCAATGACAAGGCTGTGCAGACAACTTGGTTCCTGACTACTCTGTGATCAACCACTAACACGCTTTGTGATGTGTACTTTGATAAAGTCAGACTCCTGAAGCAGAGTAGCGTGTCTCTACCTTCTTTCTCTATGGAAAGTCAATTCAGCCTCCTTGTTAGCAAGAGCCAATTTTAGTCCAGTTTTGTAGCTTCTCACACAAAACAGACAGCAAATAATATCTTTGATGTTTAATTTTGCTTCGGGCTCTGTACTTCATGATCCTGAAACTGTCCCACAATGATCTAAAATTACAGGTCTCATTTTACATGCTTAAAAGATTTGCTGATAACTTGGCAGGCAGATACAGATTTATCGTGAGAATATTATCCCTGCTTTCACATGTACTGTTGTGCCAAGAACATGAAATTTGGAGTCAGGAAGTTGTATTCACTCTAGTTCCTGGGAAACTCTGAGATGGAGATTTGTGAGTGGGAAGTCTATTAGGGAGCGTTCTGGGGATCAGCACCTAGAAGGGTTAAGGGAAGCAAGACTGGGCAGATGGAGAAGTTGAACTATGATGCAACAGCAACAGAGGCTTCAGCTGATCCTCTAAGGAGGCCTTTCAACATTACCCAGAGTTGGGGCAAGGGGACCAGGCCTTTGTATCTTGTAGTGCTCAGCTTGGGGAGGACATACCACCCTGGGGAGGGTGCATAACCTGGGGATGCAGCTCCCTTAGGCCTAAGGTAGTGTCCTGGGAAGCTTGCAGCTGTGAGCTCTCAGCCACCAATCCTACCAGCAGCTGAGGGAAGGAGTGCTTTGCTCCTGATGGGCAGGGTGAGGGGAGGAAGGGTTTGTTGCCTGCCACAGCATCTATTCCAAAGACTTAAATTTCCATTCTCTTCTGTCACACTAGCCTGTGAGACCTCGGGCAAATTCTTCTCTGTGAATCATTGCATCTTCATTTAAGAAGAACGAACTGAACCGAACCAACCAAACTCATTTCAAAAATGGGTTTATATACAGTGTTGTGAGTACTGTTTAGGACACTCTTACATAAGGCATTTTGTTTAGTTCTCCCTGTAACTTTGTGATGAATCTGTTTTAGGCCAATTTTATTAATGAGGAGATAGATGCTGAGATGCTGAAAGAGATGAAAGTAGTTTGCTTGAATTCATACAGAAAAGACATACAAAAACCACAGTTTCAGATTTTCTAGGTTTAAGTCTTTATTTTGGTTAATTTGCCAGAGCTTCTTCTCTAGCAGGAGAAGTATTATTATATAGTATTATTATAACATTAATAATACTATTTCAAGTAATGATGAAGTGCCTCGTTTATATAGTTGTTATGAGGCTTGAATGAAAGATATTTGTAAACCATAAGTTACTAAAAAAAAAGTCCATAAAATTGTTCTTCAAAATTGTTTTTTCCATCAATAAGAGATGGGCATGGTTTGATTAATCTTAAAAAAAAGCAGGGAAAGTTTACATGGGATACTGGAAAATCTCTCTCAGCTGATCTCTAAAAGACACAGGGCATAGTGTTGTTTTCAAGTGTCTTCGATTGACATTTGGACCCCTCAGCTTCACTCTTGTAGAGCTTGAAAAATTCAGCTCACGTATTCTGAGCTGCAATTTATTCTATGAGGCTTTTGCTGTGAGTTAGGAAATGAAACAATTGTTGTCCCTCAGGGATAAAAATGAGACCAATCAGTGACAGTGATGGGAATCCACTTATGGAAGCAAGAGAGACATTTAAAGACCCCAGCAACACCAGCAGAGCCAAGAGGCTCTGAGAGTCCAGGTCAGACTTAAATTGTCAAGTGACTCACAGCATAGATATCATTATTTGCTTTGACTTTCAGGACCAATTTTTAAAAGGTGAGGAAGTCATAGAAAAGAAGGAGTCCCGGTGTCTCTACCAATTTGAAAAAAAAAAATGAGGCTTCTTTTTCCAATGGCATGTGAAGTACTTTACATGACACACAAAATCCAAAGGGCATAAAGTTGTTTTGAGCACACACATGGTCACAGATATATTTTAAATCACTTTGTAAATGATTCATATTCATGAACCTTAATGCAAACTCATTAAGGCTCATGAATTTTAAATTTAAGTTGAAATAGGGTATCTTCACAGTATTGTGAAAGTCCATTTTTTAGCTCATCTCATAGCTACCTTGCTAAAAAAATGCATTTATATCACATTTTTACTCATTCTTCTGGAAAATAATCAAATATTGCTACTAGAATGGATTATTTGGCCAAAGGTATGACTCCAAACCACTAAGTCTAAAGTTCTGGGTTTCCCATGTTTACTTTTCCCTCTGGCTTCATTTAGTAAACTCCAGATTTCCCAGTGCACAGTTTAATAGAGGTCAGTGGATTCTCATGTCACTGGTTTGTTTACTTTTTAATCTCCTCTTGACCTGGATTAAAAAGTCAAGTTTTTTTTTGGTAAGATAAATTATCTGAAAAGGAAGTGTAACATTTTGGCAATTTAAAAAATCAATCTGAAAATTTCTATCTATATAATTGTAGACAGATTAAATAAATCCAAAATATTTGGTTAGTTTATTTAATCACAGATTTATTGTATGGCTTCAACAGTGGTATGAAAACATGTCAATTAGGCCTGTGTTTCTTATCACTCCGTGAACCACAGTGGATATAAATGACCAATTAAATTATGCTTTGAATATATAGACCTGGCTAACTTTTGTGTGTGATCTGGCATAATACACACATTTTAAAACAATATGGATATACATATCACAACTAAAGACAGTTCTGGTGGTGCCAAGTAGCAGAGAAGAAAAATTAGCAAATCCCTTTATTAATGAAAATTAGATCTTAAACATGTTTTTATTTTCCATTTTTGTTCCCAAGGCCATCATTATCACTTGACTTAGAATTGTGAACAAGTGAAAGTACTTCCTGGTGTAAAATGTAAACTGAATTAAACTCAAGCACATTAAAAAATGCAATCACATTTTTCACTTTCTAAAGTATTGGAGTCAAGATATACTTAATACAATAATCAACCTAAGAAATGGTTATGTAACACAAGTATCCTTTATGTGTGTGCTCTAGCCAGAATTCCAAATGAATCTAAGATATGTAAATACAATTATCCCTCTTATAACACGGATTGAGGTTTCTCAATCTCAGCATTATCAACACTGTGGGTTAGATAATTCTCTGTTGGGGGGCTGTCCTGTACCCTGTAGGATGTTTAGCTGCATCCCTGGCCTCTATCCATTAAATGCACATAGAATACCATCCTCATCCCCTCTCCAAAAATGCCTCTAGACATTGTCAAGCATCCAGGGGTGGGAGTAGGGGCAAAATTATAACTGGTGATGAATCAGTACACTCAACATTTTCTTGGGTTTCCTGATTTAATTAGATATTACAATTTAAAGGTATAATTTACTTATGGAAAATATAGAATGATCAGCAGTCTTTGCTAGGAAGCCTTCCCTCCAAATGGAACTATATTATTTACGTATACATTTCTCTGGTAGATAGTGGTCAGAAAATATTGTCTTCTTGCAAACTCTCCACCACTGTGATTCAGGCACATTTAGAAGAATAAGGATTATAAAGCCTTTCTGTTTCCAAGCCCACAGAATTCAATGGCATATTTTAAAAATTATGGCTAAAGTAAGTGTAAATTGGGTAATTCTCACTTGACTTTATCTCAAAAAAAGAAAATAACATTTAGATTTAGAGAGAAACAGGAAGTCAATAGCTTTGGTAAATCTCTAGGTATACCTAACTATTTATGCCAAAAGCCTTGGGAAGAAAATTATGCCTTTTTGCAGCAATGTTGCAGTGGAGAATCATATTTCATCCTTTTGTCCACAAGATTTTATTATTTATAGTATCCAAGTATAGAATTGAGAGTATCGTTATTGTTAATATATACCTGTCAACAAATCATCATGTACACTGCTTTGTTTTTCATAATTTTAATGTTTGGTAAGGTTATTTCTACTTTTTTAGGTTTTTTGTTACAATTTTTAAATTAACTTTAAAATTTTTTATTCTAAAATTGTGGGGTACACTTCAGGGTTAGGTGTACAAATATTCATTATGCAGTTACCCTTGTTGATGAGGTGTGTCCCCCTTCCCTAGGCAGATTCCCACTACTGCCGAGTCCACCTCTCCATCCCCCCTAACCGCCCCCCCCCAGTTTCCAGCTACTGTCAATCTTTTTCTTATAGTATTACCAAAGTTGCTCAAGGTCCACTTATGAGTGAGAACATGTAATACTCAGTTCTTTGTTTCTGTGAAAGATCACTCAGTATTATAGACTCTAAGTCCATTCGGGTTGCTGTGAAGTTCATGATTTTTTTTCTTCTTTTTGACTGCATAATATTCCAATATTCCATTGTGTATATGTACCACATTTTTTTAATCCAGTCCTCTTTTGATAGACAGCATGGTTGGTTCCATGTTCCTGCTATTGTGAACAATGCTGTGATAGACATACGTGTGCAGGTATCTTTTTTATAGAGTGATTTGAGTCTTTTTAGGTACATAACCCAGTAGGGGGATTGCAGGGTCATATGGAAGGTAGATTTTTAGAAGTTTTAGGAATCGCCACACTGTTTTCCACAGAGGCTGTACTAGTTTACACTCCCACCAACAGTGTAGAAGTGTCCCTTTTCCACCACATCCTCTCCAGCATGTGTTATTTTTTGATGGCCATTCTGACTGGAGTTAGGTGATAGTGTAGTTTTAATTAGCATTTCTTTGATGACTAGTGAGGCTGAACATTTTTTCATGTATCTGTTGGTTGCTTGTACATCTTTTGAGAACTATCAATTCATATCTTTTGCCCACTTTGTAATAAGGCTGTTTGTTTTTTTCTCTTCAGCACGTTTGAGTTCCTTGGAGATCCTAGATGTTAGACTTTGTCAGACATACAGTTGGCAAATACTTTTTCCCAGTCTGTGGGCTGTCTCACTGCTCTCTTGATGATTTCTTTTGCTTTGCAGAAGCTGTCAGTTTGATGAGGTCCCACTTGTCTATCTTATCTCTTATGGCATGGGCACTTGGGGTTTTGATCAGGAATTGGTTGCCAGTTCCAATTTCCATAAGGGTGTCTCCTGCATTTTCTA
>CAUYQG010102706.1:0-38201 GCA_963574415.1 Tarsius wallacei
AAAAGTATTTGCCAACTCCAGGTCTGACAAAGGCTTAATATCTTGGATCTACAAGGAACTCAAATGTGCGGAATAGAAGAAAACAATCAACCTCATTATAAAATAGGCAAAAGATATGAACAGACACTTCTCAAAGGAAGACATCCAAGAAGCCAACAGACACATGAAGAAATGTTCAACCTCACTAATCATCAGGGAGATGCAAATCAAAACCACACTGAGATATCACCTAACTCCAGTCAGAATGGCAATTATCAATAACTCAAAAAATAACAGTTGCTCGAGAGGGTGTGGTGAAAAGGGAACACTTCTACACTGTTGGTGGGAGTGCAAACTAGCGCAACCTTTGTGGAAAACAGTATGGCGATTCCTAAAAGCTCTAAATATTGACCTCCCATATGACCCCGCAATCCCCCAACTGGGAATATACCCTGAAGAACTCAAATCACTCTATAAAAAAGAAGTACTTTTTAATGAAGATATGTATAATTTGAGACATAAGGCTATTGCACACTTAATAGGCTATAGCATTATGTAAATATCATTTTTTATATACACTGAAAAACCAAAACATTTTTGTAACTCATATTCTTGAAATATTTGTTTTATTTTGACGGTCTGGAAGCCAAACCCCCAACATCTCTGAGGTACGCCTGAAATTATTTCATGTACTTGAAGTTAAAGCTTCTCTATATTTCGCACACCTAAGAAACTGTTCTCAGGGCCTTGACTATTCTGGCCCATACATCTTATAACTGATTTATTAAGTTGTTTTCTTCAAAAGAGAAGACATTACAATGAGTTGTAAGTCTCGACCACTAAAATAATTATCCTAACACACAGTAGGGATCCATAACTAAGCACATAAGTTAGAACATATTGCATTTTTAAAAATTAAATGCTTAGGTAAATAAATTCTGTTTTTTCAACATGCATTTGTATTAAAGTTAACCTTATTTTTCCAGGCCTAAGAACTTCTGTGAGGTTTATCAATGGTTTCATTATTTTATGGATGCAGGATTAGGTCTTTCCTTTCATTTCTCCTATTTTAGCTTAAGGGCATGAATGCAGAACAACCGTCAGTTGCTCAATTTGCAGGAGTTATTTACAGTGTTTGGCTAATCTGAAGACTGGCAAGCTTAGATTGTACCCAGTGATTTGGAGTTCGCATATAAAGAGGAATTTAAAACAGGGAAATTTCGAGACATTGCCATTCACTGCTCACTGGGATTCTATTCTGAAGGATCCAAAGGGTTTGTTTTTCTCTTGTCTTTAGGTTCTTTGTACAATTCTTTCTTTATCTTCCTTCATGTTTTTATGATGTCAGTTTGTGAATGGAGCTATCATTGTGAGTGACGAGCTGCCTGGCCATCCTGGGAGAACAGAGAAATTGCATAGCTTCAACGAAGAGGCAGTTTTCCAACATTTACTAACAGGGAAAAAAAAATCATGTGTCTGCATGAAATAGACAATGGCCATTTGGGTTCAAGGGAAGAAACCTTTATTATGCAAGAGATGAAACATTGTTTTTATTAAAATAGTTGTTATTGGTTTGAGGCAGCATTGCAGGCTGGTGTGTGGGTTTTAATATGCCATTTGTCTTTTCAACATCTACTGCCATTTAAAATGTCACCAGTTTTTCCCAGTGGTGAGGTAAAACCATGGGAACGGCATTCAAACCACTTTACAGAATACAAGCCAATTTTAACAAATTCATAATTAAAACTCAGCCAAATCTCTTCTTGTACTGCCAAAGTCCTTCCCGTGTATTTCCCAATTAAATATCCTTTCTCTGAGGAAGCAGGCTTCTGAAGATGCCAAAATTGAATCGCTAATGTCTTTATAACAATGAGATCTCTCAGTTTTCATACCATTTCAAATATCTTAATCCTGTTGGCGTTTCACATTTGTAGAAGAAATGCATTCATTCACTCATTCAATAAATATTTATTGAACACCTACTACATACCAAAACTGTTCTAGACTCAGAAGATGTGTTAGTGAACAAAACAATGCCTTTTCAGTCATTCTAGCAAGAAAGCAAACAATAAGCAAATAATTAAGTACATAATAATAGACTATCAGGCTGATAAATGCTATGAAGAAAAATAAGGTAGAAAAGAAAAGAGAGAGTGAAAAGGTGTGCTACTTTGGTAAGAATAGGGAAGAAAGGCCTCACTAAAGAAGGAACACTTAAATAGAGACCCGAATGGGGGCAGAACATTGAAAGTGGGGGAAATGCACAGGCCAGAGGCAGTCTCACCTTGAAACTCATGAAGCTAAAGCGTCAAGGCCCCTCAAACTTGCTCAAATTCCTGTCAAGACCTTGGGAAGTACCCTAGTCTTGAATTCGCACAGTTATGTATTTATTTTTTTTAAATAGAATTTGCACAATCAAGAATTTTAACCACAATTAGTTATTTTCTGCTTTTTTTCACTGCTGCTTCTGCCTCCATCACTCTCTCCTCACTCATGTCGGGTAGTCTTAGGGTGGTCAGTGGCCTCGTTGGGATCTTGTAGAGATGCATTTAATTTGTGTATAATGGGATACAATTTAAGTGGTTTGCAATTACTTTTTACTTAAGCTGTTGTTGGCTTCCCAGTGTAGTAATCCAAGTATACTCCTATCATCCACTGTGCCAACAAGTAGCAGACAGTTACTTAATAAAAATATTATGTAATGGTGTTGGTCAGCTTATTTAAATGAATACATTTTCTGTGGTTGCTTTCTTTTCCTGAATATATACTCACTTTTATATCTAACTTCCTGATTTTCTTACCTAAAACAGGGTCTCCAAATTGTATCAGTCTCAAACTCATAGCACCTGTTTGGTTCTAAGAAGGAACCACACTTCATGTGTTCAAGACCTGCATGCCGTGTATGTAATAAGATTCAAGCAAAGTGAGGACCAGGAAGAAAGATGGGAGATGAGCTTGGAGGGTTGCCATAAGGAGGCTGCTCGGAGCCTTGGAGCTAAAACATCTTAATTTCATACCAAGTAAGACAGCAAGTCATTGGAAGGTTTTAGATAAGGAAGTGATATAATGCACATGGTGTTTTGGAAACACCCCTCTGGCTTCACAATGAAGCATGGATTTGAAGGTGGCAAAATTGGAAACTGAGATGCCAGTTCACTGCAATGCTTCAGAAAGGTGATGATATTGCTTAGGTCTGAGTGATGGTCATGAATGGTCATGTTTGGGATATACTTGAAGGTGTGTATGATAGGATTTGTTAATGGATTGGAAGTGAAAGGTGAGATTGTTCATAAAAGACTAAGATTTTTGGCCTGGGTAGCAGCCAATGGTGAAGCTGTGCTTTGAAATGAAAAACACTGAGGGAAGAACAAGTTTGAATTAAACTCAATGTTTTTGTATGTATAAACTCTGAAATGCTTTCTACCCATCCAGTTAAAGATATCGTTTATGTAAATTTCAGTCATCAATTGTTATTTAAAGGTATGGGACTTGATAAGGTCACCAGTACATGAGAAAATCAAAACAGAAAAAGTTTAAGAGATATGCTCAAAGACACATTGCTTACTATGAGAGCACCACGTTTCCCAACTTTGAGAACAGCTTTCTTTCTGCTACAAGATTTCTATGAGAATTAGTATGCTAATAAGGAAACCTCCTGAATGTTTTGGAAAGAGTTAGATAAGTATTGCTTTTGAGAAAGAAGAGTAAAATATTGTACCTTTTTAGGATATACCTCAATATTCAAGTCAAATCTTGTCACATAAATAATTTAAAATTAATTCCTTAATCTGTTTTATTGAATTTTATAAATTGTCATATATATAGCAATTGATATATATTCGTATACACACATACATACATCCTATCAAAGAACATTCTAGGTAAGCCAATCATCTAGAGAAAGGCATAGTATTTTTCTGTTGGAAACAGGTTTCCGTTGTGTCAGCAAAAGAACCAAGCAACAGATTAATTTCTTGCTTGTCAGGAAAAAAAAAAAGACATTGCTTTAAGTTTGACCTGAAGGAGTCACTGGAAATCTGATGGGAATAGCTCAGGACTGGAAAAATCCTTTTGAGAAAATGACCCTGTCTGGGTTCAGCTCTGTTCTTAGTGGAATTGGGTATAAACGGCTTACAAGTGCCCCTTAATGCAATGCAGTTCAAATGCTATCAGCAGAGTCACATCAGATTGGAAGTGGGTTTGCCAGGACCTCGGAACCCAATAAGGTGCAAAGCAGCATAAATGAAAAGGCCTCATAGTGCTAAATAATGCAATAAGGTTTCTGAGGAGAAGATAAATATGACTCTGATCTATCTTGGCAGCATCATATCTGCCATTATTACTGAATGCAGAATTCAACATGGGAATGAAAAATAAAAATGGATATTACCATTTGAGAGTTCAGAGGTGCTAGACTGAAACAAAGCTCATATAACAAATTCACCTGAGGAAAAACAGCTCATACCACAGGACGAATCAAAAGAGAGTATTTACAAGGCAGTCATACAGTGATGAGCGTTTTGGGGAGAAACCAGAGGTTGACAAATTAGAGTCTAAGAGGACCGCTTCCCTAGAGGAATTACTTTGAAGATGAGACATTTACTTGCATTAATGTAAAGGCTTTTGATGTAGCTTCTGCAAGGAGCAAGGGGTTTTTGGACATTGTCTTATTCACCGACATGATTCATTCTTTTTAGCTCAATTTATTCTTTAAAACATGTTTAGGTAACTGCAAATAATCACCTCAGCAGCAAAAAACCAAGCTATTTTCTTAGCAGAGTTTACTAAGGAAACCCAACTACCTAGAATCTCAACCAGTTCCCTTTTCCCCCAACTGTTTAAATCTAGCAAACAAAAAAGTAACCATTTTAGTCAAATCTTCATTTTGTCAACAGAATTTTTCTAGCCTTGACTGAATTATTTTCACAGAGGAGATAAATAATCCATTTTTCTAAAAAAGCACAATAGCTGTAGTTCATCTTTGTTAACTTCCACAGAATGAACAAGGTAAGGAAAATTTCATTTTTTGCAGACTCAAATCTTACCTGAGAAAGCTGACAGTTCAATCACAGATGTACAGATTTCCAAAACAAAGGGAAATTCAAATCACAAATCAAAGCCTTTTGAAAAACAGAAGCATGTGAAACATTATTATATTCCTAGCAAAATATTTTTAAATAAATGGATATGATAGCTACTTTTAAATAAACTTGTGTTTGTAATAATGTGATAGAAGACTGAATATGTTTATTGTAGAGTCACCATAAGATATTAATTCTTCAATTTGAAACTATAAAATCCTGAAATTTGACACTTAACTTTTAACAGCAAAATGCTTAAGATGAATAATAGTATAATATTTCCAACCAAGTATGAATATTCTAATGACAAAGAAGTGGAGAAATGGGGAAGACCAACAGTGGACATTCATCTTCAATTGCCATCTTTCATGTGTGGATTTCGTGACTCATTCTAAGGTTATTTTTATACTGGAAATTAATTGAAGCTGCTGAATTCACTAATCCACTAAGATCATCCGGCCAAAATGTAAAGACCATTGTGAAAATGGGAATGCTTCCGTGGTACAAATCACGCCACAGACTTCACAAGAGATCACACTGGATTTTTAGATTAAAAAGTCAAAAGAGTCAATTTTCTGGTGTGCTTTCTACCAAATTCAAACTCTCTTAATAAGTATTTGCTTGTATTTACCATAGTTGAAAATGGCTTATGGAAGTTAATTCCACTGAGAGAGAAACAAATAGTTCTTACAAATGCAAGTACGGATCTCTTCAAAGGGTTGGTTTCATTTCGAATTATGGGACAATCCCACGGAAAACTGAGACATTTCTGTGGGTTTATTTTTCCCCCACTTATGGATGACCAAACACCGTACTTAATTTGAGAATCAGGATGTGCTGGTGAACTTAAGAGTCTTACATTCAGAGTCTCCCAGGCCTTTTATTATATTCCAGCACCTTTACTTTCTGTGTGATGCTGTGTGACTTACAGACAAATATCTATGTAGAATATATGTTAGAAAGTTCACTATTGGAGGTCATATTTACTCCTTGAAGCCTGTTCTGGCAAATCAAATACATGAAGTTTGTAAAGCATGAAAAGAGTTTGCCAGTCCTTTCCTAAAGGGCAGATCCCAGAGAGTTGTCACTCAAGTGTATTTATTTGGAGAGAGTTTAATACAATAGAAAGGATACCCGTGAAGAGTCAAAGATGACTCCATATTTTGGTGGTTGTGCAGTACCATTATGAGAAATTAGAAACACTGGAAAAACCGATATGACATGAAAGGTTGTAAGTCCAGTTTTAGAATATGATATTTGACTTCTGGTCATTCTTACAATTGGAAATGACTAGCAGGCAGTTGAACAAGAGGATAAATATGTGGAAAATGAGTCAGAACTAGAGGTAGGTATTTGGAAAAGCCCAGCACAGAGTTATATTTAAAGTCATGAAATTGGAAATGATCTCTAAAATGCATGTCTTGGAGGGGAAACACCTTTTACCTTAGGTTTTTATGTTGCCCTAAGAAAATATCTTTATAATTTCATAAATGTCTCTACTATTAAGAAGCCCTTAGGTCTAAGATAGTCATTGCTCCTCAGATACTAGGAAAGGGTTAATAGAAAAGTCATATTTTAATTTGTGATATAAAATAGAGAAATCAACTGGGCAGGGTAGCCTGTAGTCTCAGCTACTCGGGAGGGGGAGGCAGAAGAATTGTTTGAGCCCAGGAGTTCAAGACTAGCCTGGGCAACATAACAAGACCCTGTCTGTTAAAAAAAATCAAAATAAATAGAGAAGATAAAGATCTTAGTCTTACTATATAGGATGTCGGATACTATAAAGCAAACCTAGAAGTAAACAGCATGCTTCCTTAAACTAGTCACCTACAGCTAAGTGAAACTGGACTGTGGAAGGACCAGGAAGTAATTTCTATTTGAAGTAATTCCAAAGATTATACAGTATAGGAACTTTCTCAAAAAAATTTACTCATAGCATTCCTCCTCAATTTTGGTTTGCATGAAGATTAAAGTGGTATTTGTGCCAACTGAATTGATATGCTTCTCCATGATTAATTAGATTTAGAGGCAAAACTGGATACTGAAATCTTCTCTCTGAATATGGGTTAATTAGTTAATCAATTAATAAGCTGGGCCCCAGCATGAGCCTTAGTAGAAACCTCCATTTTATTTATTTACTAACCAGAAAATATGCCATTTAGCCCACGCTTTGTTACTTACTTTAGATCCAGTTTTCTGTTTCAAAAATGTATCCCAGTTTCTTAGTGAATAAAAATGCATGTCTACTGGAGTAGACAAGAACGACAATTACAGATTCCTCATAAACGTAGAAGGGGTTTCAAAGATAGTCTAGTAGAGTCATCTTCAAACACTTCCAATGAAACCTCACTAGGAACAGCAATATGTAAAAAAAGATGGGACTGCCCATTGAAGCCAGGCTCACCATCAGTTCCTCAGCCCCACATCACCCCCAGGCAACATCTGTGGAAGTCCAAAGGGCACAGTTTGAACACTCCTAGGTATTCTAGTATCCCACCTGACTTGTGAATCATACCTCCCAACACGCTGGATGTATGGCTATCCAGCGTTTTGAGAGTCCCTCTAGTGACGTATCTCATGTAGTCCTACCTTGTTCAAGGCTCCCTGTATGTCTAATTAAATTACTTCCTTATCTACAAGGCATTTGCATATTCTTTTTAAAAGATCTGTTTACGCCTGAGAGAATTCAGGTTGTTTATTCAGTCATGATTTCCATTTATAGAAACCATATAGACATTTTCCCAATAGATTCTATTTGCTTATTTGTCCAATGAACCTGCCTCTATGTCCAGGTCAGTGATTCATAAGAGCTTTTTGAGTGATGATAGCCTATCTTCACAGAAATGAATGCTTTGTTCTCTAAATAGAAACTCCAGGTACTATTAGCATCTCATGAGTCCTTGGCCTTCTTTAACCTCACAGGCTAAATAAAACTATATTCCAAATGAATAATCTGCCTCTGACAACTCTGGGCTCAGGGGTCTCCAGACTCCAGTCTCAGGGTTTTGCTCTTTTTTGCTTTTTGTCACTTTCCTACCATAGTTAAAGTCACTCCCTATCAGGAACAGACTTAGCCACACTACTGTCTTCAGTCTCCTGTCTTTGTTAGGTGGGATAATTGTGTAAATATCCTTGTATGTTTCAATATGGGTGAGTATTTTATGTTGGTGATTGTATGTTGCTGCATTAGACCATGACCAAATTGCAGGCCATATCTGAACAAAGTGTACTCACTCCTCTTAAGTCTCGTTTCAGACTCATTTAGAGCTCACCTTGAGAGATGAGGAGGAAAATGTGAATTGATTCTGGAAAGTGTCATTATAATGTAGTTATCTAGGGTGGGAGCGGAAGACAGTGACAGATGCAATAACTAAGCTTATTGTTCACTGGACTGCAGTTGGACTGGCTGTGCACTGGATAACTACTTTCTCAGAAAAAATAATTCAATTTGTTACCGTGTAAAGGAACTCATCTTAGGCCAAAGAGCTAAATGTGCTAGGATCTTCCTATCCAGGCGATTTTCTGATGGTTTCTAATTTTGTGTGATTTTCATATTTAGTCCTTTGTTTTGCATCTAACCTCAATTCCTGGGGAAATCCTTTTTAAATAATATTAATGACATTAATCATAATTCAGTGAAATCACATTGTATAAAACACTCACAAATGTCTGCCATTTAATAGAAAAAAAAATTGTGTGCCAGGATTATTAAAGGAACCCTGTCCTTTCTTACAAGACTGAAATCTTGAGCAGAGACATGAGGGGAGAATTCCAGGTTCCTCAGTTTACTATGTCTCTTCCTTATTGTGACTGGTGATGTAAATGCAGAGCAAAGAACTGCATTTGGTACCATATCTTACGGGCCCATAGACCATGTCTCAATCACTGTCTCTTCCTGTCCCTTTCTCTCATTCCCTTTTTCACCTGTTTTTTATCCAGTGTAGAGTTAATAAAGATCACATCACAATACCAGCTCAAATCCTTCTCTTTTCTTGTAGTCCTTCCATGAATTAATTTGACCAGCAACCTTCCCTCACACCAATTTATACCCAGGCTCGAGTCCTCCAGGGCATGGATTGCCAAGCAATTTGTGCATTTCTGTGTGTTTTCCTCTGATTTGTTTTTCCTCACCCATGTTTGACTTGGACAATAAAAGAAGAGAGACAGATCAGCTTGCATGCCTATCTTTATATGTGACTCCAGCCACCACCCTATCTCATCTAATCCCTGACATGTTAGGACCCGAGGAATCCTAGTACAAGCCCAGGTGTGAAAGGTTGAGAAATACAGTATCTGAGTCCAAGTAAACTCAAGTGAGGCAAAAAATGGTGATTTTGAAGAAATGTTTTTTAAGCTAGGTCAGAGAGGGTGGGTTCCTAAAAGACCAGTGGAAACCATTTATTTGAAATTTAAGATTTAAAGACCTGTGAGAGAGTGATCCTTCTATAGTTCTGTGGCTTTATTTCTAATCTGTGTAAGTTCTATTTTTCAATGCAGGCAGGACTTAGGTAGGATAGAAAGGATGTCACCACTGTTTTCCAGCCTAACTCAGGGATAGGATAAGGGTTGGAACTCAGTTGTATTAGCAAGGTGTAATAGATTTCATCCACACAAAAGATACTTTGTACATGGTCATCCATGACTTGCTACCTTGGTCTAGGACTAACCAATGTTAGAAATTTCCCTGTTAAAACACAATTGTTGTACATAAGTCTTTGCATTTTGTAAGAGCCAGCTTCCCCTAAGAATATTCATAGAATATAAGCCTGATCAGTGGATTAGGTATGATTATAAATGGGCTTCATGTCCAATCTTAAAGGCAGGCTTTTTACTTTTTTCTTTAGTAGAGAAATAGGTATAAAGAACTTGAAAACACGAGGTGTCCAAAGAAGGGCGAAGAAGCCAAAACATAAACATGAGAGAGAAGAAGTGAGATGACAAGCTTTCTCAAGGGTCTCCTGATCTCTGACTGAGAATGTTGCCAGTTTGTGGCAAAGGATGTCTGGGTGGTGCCAGTAGTGATGCCCAGCTGTTGAGTGAGACATCTCGCCTTCTATTCCATACCTCCACCTCTGCTGTGGTGAGCCTGTTTAACTTTATGTTAGCAAAAAATAAGTCACATCATTGGGGAATGCAATTAACATTCCGAACAATATTTAAGCAAAGTGCCTGCTCGCATAAATTGTCTGCTTGGCTACTACTCGAGTGCCTTCTGCACCAAAACAGGTATTAGAAAGCACACTACTGAGCTCCTTCAATCTCAACTCAACAAATAACTGCATTAATGGGGAACATTTAATTCCAACCCATAATTAAGTTTGGTAGTTTGGAATTAGTCATTTTTTTCTTTGAGTTTAACCTTTTTTCCCTGAATATTTTGCAATTCTTCCAAATCATCTTTGCTCCAGGTCACATGCCACATGTGTCTATAACACATTTATTTCCACAGTTAAATCACTTTATTAAACAGACACAAGAAATATCAATGTCTCATTTCCCCTGCTTGATAGGAATGTTGGCTTGAGTGGTACATATTTATGAAATTTAGAACCCAAATATATATGAGAAATTATCTTACTTATCCCATACCCAACTTCAAAAATGAGAACTCTATAAGCCAATATAAAAATTCAAGTTCTACCATTATGAATCAAGTGTATTTCTTCTCTTATGGTTACTGATTTAAGAAATAACCTAACCACCTTTATATACCTATATCCAATAAAACTTGTGAAATTAAAATGTTTTTAAATTTTATCTGTAAACTACTAACTATAATGCAACTACTCTTTTAAATTGATTTTTAGACCTCAAAAATCTCAGGCAGGCATTACTCATTGATCCTCATAACAGTCCTTCAGTCCAACAACTGCTACTATTCATGAAGGTGAAGCAGATACCATCATCCCTGATTATTACATGAAAAGGAAGTGCATCTAACAGCATTCAAGTGAATTTTTCCAAGGTCAGATGGTAGACAACAAGACAGCAAGAAACAGAAGCCGGTCTTCAGCCTGTGGTTGAGAGCCCTTTCCTTCTATGAAGTGCCTGAATTCCCACCTTCACATATTCTCCCAGTCTCTCTTACCATCTCTTTATGAGTGTTCAAGGTTCTGCCTGTACCTGTTCAAGATCATCATAACCTACCTACTCAGGAGCCATTTATGCGAGTGTAAAACAACAATAAAAAAAAGCTTGGTAAATGGGAGGTCATTTATATCTTCTCAAAATATGGAAAAAAGACTTTTGCTTATTTTAGTATTACACAGGCAATGGACCTGTTTTAAGAGTCAATTTTAGTTTTGGCCAATTGCTTAGCTAAAGAAATTGTTAAGGGATAGAAAAAATTATATAAAATATAATCCTAATATTCAAAGAGTTTAGAGTTTGGATGAGGGGCAAACTCATGCACATGAAACAATCAATGAATAGTGAGACAAATTTCACAAAGCTCTGGGGAAAGTCATTTCGGGTCAACATTTTCAGATGTATTTCCACCCTAGGTGTGTCAGGGGGATGCTGTGATTCCCAGCACAGACCTCACACCCGTTTCAGAACCCAAACGTTCATTCCTCTAGCTGCTGGGAGTGGTGGCTGATGTCTCTCACCTGAGACTCTCTCTAGGAATGACATAGATAAAAAGAGCTTTGTCATCCATGGTCATGCCATTTTCCTGGGGACAGCCCACATCATATGGCTGCTTGATGTCAGGTGGTAGAGTCAGGGTCAGGAACAAAGACTGCAATAGATTGAATGTTTATGTCCCCTCAAACTTCACACGTTGGAATCCTACCCCCAATGTGATGGTATTAGGAGGTGGGACTTTTGTGAGGTGATTGGGTCATAAGGGCAGACTCCTCAAGAATAGGATTAAAATTCACACACATACACACACACACACACACACACGTAAGGGACTTATCCAGAGTCCCTAATAAAAGAGACCCTGGAGAGTCCTCTCACCCCTTCTGCCTTGTGAGGATACAATGAGAAAGCTGCCTGTAAACCGGGAAGTAGGCCCTTACTGGACACCAGATCTGCTGGCACCTTGATCTTGACCATCCTGGTCTCCATAACTACAAAAAAGTACATTTCTGTTGTTTATAAGCCAACCAGACTAGGGTAACTTTGTTATAGCCTCCTGAACAGACTAAGGCAATGATCCAGTCCACATGTCTGAATTTCAGATAATTCTGAGAGGTTATTCAAGCACCAGAGTTTGGTTGCATATTTGTAAAAATGGTATTTTGACTCAATTTCTCCATGATTTCACCTCTCCCTTGACTAATGCTCAGTCTCCTGCAAAAGTTGTTCCCAAGAGCAATCCCCCACAAATATCCCAAGAATTACAAATCTCCACCTCAGAGTCCCAGGGGGGTCGTCTTGCAAGCAAGTGTCCCATCCAACTTCTCCCACTTTCTTCTGATTTCCCACAGAATTCACTGCACTCCCTAAATGTGCCCTAACCCCAGCTCGCTCACCCTCTCTCTCTTTCATTTGTTACCTTTTCTAGACATCTCAACTTAGTTCACATATGAAATTGTTCCTTCTGATTCTCTCGTTTAACTCCCTAGATTTATCTTACCATTATGAATCTTCCTGTCAACATGCCTATCCCCTTAAGGACCATTCAGTTATTTTATCGTAAGCACTTGCCACATGGTTGGGCAGGAGCCTCAATGCTCAAGAACAAATATGGCAAAGGGCCTATCTGTTTCCACCACTCCATCCAGAATAGCCAGGTTAAATCACAGGGTGCTTAAATCCACTGGATGCTTTGGAAGCGAATCCACAAAGGGATAGATAACTTGACGGGAAGATACATCATACTAAAGCCACAGAGGAAAAGGAAAGAACTGAACAGAAATTTAGAAAGCACCCAACGATACAGGCAGAGGGATCAGCAGAGCCAGGAAGAAGCCAGGAACAAAGTTTGTGCCTCTGATGAGTTTCAAGCACCGATTCAGAATTCTTGGAATCCACTAGGCCATAGCTCAAGCTGTGTCTTAAGACACATTGTGGCTATAGCAGCCCTGTACTTCTGAGTCTGTATGCAAAACTACTTTAAGTTGGCAGCCATATGCTTTTAAGAAATTATGCATGTGCTGTGGAGACTGACTTGCCAGAAGGCTCAGCTCCCCCAGCCTTAATATATGCATTTCAGTGATATTCCTCCATGAGTCTACAGCTCATCAGGGGATCCTATAGGAAGTCAGGGGCAGGAACAATGACTCTGCCTTTCTGCCATGCTCTTCTTGTCTCTCAGTGCCCTCAGCTCAAGTCTTTCTCAAGTTCCTTGCCAATGGTGACGTGGCTTCCATGTGGCTTCTATGAATAAAGGGGGAATTCAGGCTTATTCAGCACCTACTAGACACCAGGTCTTCTGCTTCCCGTGTGGTGATTTTCATCATATTTTATATATAACTACATGTTACCCAACTTTCTTTGAGACTGAAATAAATTAGCCTGAGCCCTTTACCATGTACTATTAAAAATCCAATGCTTTCCCTGGGATTTCTGAGAATGTCCAATTATGTTTTTATGACTGCCTCTGGCTTTGATCTCCTGTTTCTTCTGAACTCTTATTATCATTCTGGTCTTAAACACATGGCTGTTTCTCTTCCCTATCCTCCATCCTGACCCAAACGTGGAACTCAGAACCCCCAAAAACCATTCCAATAAAGCATTACAAATACTAGTCTTTATTGAAGAAGAGGAAAAGCAATGGTGTTTTGCATCAGAACAATAAAAAAGCAACATACTCTCAAATAATAAAATCCCTGTTTTTAGGTTCTTCTGTTCCTCTATTACCGGGTAATATTTGCTCTGCATATCAGCCTCTTGTCTAGTTTCTGTTATCTTTTTTTCTCTAATCTGCCTCTTCTCCCTAGTTTTCTGTTTTCTGTTCTGCCCTCGACTTCCGTGATATTATTACACAGGTGATTTTAGCTCTTCTCCCCTTCTTAGTTCTAGACATAATTTCATATTCCCAAAACCTCACAAATGCCTGAAACAAAAGGCCAGTTATTCCAGATCTTGCTCATTGGCAACACAGAATTGGGAGAGCCTCTGAATCCTCGTTTTCTGTTTCTTCCTCCCTTATAGTCTCAGGAAGCGGAAGGGGCTACCTAAAGACTTATTTTCCTACCATCATAAATGATGCTCTCCTCTTGAGGTAGAAGGAGCAGTTCCAATGTGTTTAAATAGCACTTTTTTTTCTTCCCGCAACGCACAGAGACAAGGAAATGAACAGAGAGGGCACACACAAAGCCAGCTCCAGAACCCAGGGTGGGCCAAAGAATCACCCATTTATTTCCCATCATGCTGCTTTTCCAGAAGAGATGGGGGCCAGCTGAGTATCCATTACTATGACATCAAGGAACCACATGGAAAAAGAGGGTGGGAGGGAAGGAAAGATGGAAGAAGAGGCAGAAGCTGGCAATGGTATGGAAACTGAGCTTGTGATGGAAGTTTCTCTCTTATTCACAGAGTTGGGATAAAAAAGTATGAGGAGTCTGGAGATGGAGCTGAACATTGGTTGTTAACTCATTGCTGAATGCAAATAGGACAATCTGGGGGGAAATGGACTTTCTCATGTTGCTGAATGTCTACTTACAGCAAGTCATTTGCAAAGCAGGTATTCCCCCAAAATGATAAGCAGGTGGATACAAACTCTTATTCATCACAATTATTCTATGCTCCTCTGGACTGTTAGCATTGGCTTTTACTTCCCCCTTTATATCTGCAATTCCAAACAAAAACAAGCAACAGCAACAAACTTCTTAGGGACTTCTAACAAACATCTCTTACAAAATACACATCTACTGCCTGGCATAGTCTTTCTTTTCTGCTAATTATCCAATGAAATTAGAAGCTAAATGGGTTTAGAAGCTACAAAATAATGTACTGGTCTGATGATTTCAATTATAAAAGTCATTCTGAAATTACGTATTTTCATACGTCAATAAAATCCATCATGCATTATGCCTAAAATTATGACTTTTTCTGAAGCTCACTCCACACCCCAGGAGCACAGCAATACCCTTGAGCCAAGGCAATACAATGCTCACATGACTTGCCCTGTGTGTGCCCAAATGTGCATGGGGCTAAGTCATAGTGACCACACACACGCATGGTGAAGTGTGTGCTTGCTAAACTCCCAATCAACACACAGGAGCACATATTACTCTCTAGCTGTGAGGGGTGAATACAGCAAGATCTATATGGTGAATAGCAACACTACATCTTATCTAGTACAAAGAAGTGTAAACGTGAACACCTATGATGGCTTCAGCAGAATTTAATGATCTCTTCAATAGCCTCACTCTGCATTTTTGAAGTACATAAACAGCAGTTTATTTCAAGGTAGCTGTCTTCCCCTAAACTATGTTCTCTGACTGTCTTCTACTTTATAAATATACCATTCATCTGCAGTAAACACTTTTGGTTTTTTGTTGTTGTTTCTTTAGAAGCAAGTTATGTGATTATGTCTCCATTACCTTCATTTAGACCAAGCCAAAAGAAAAGAGTTGTTTTGTTTTTTTAAGTATATTCTTCCATGAGGCAGAAAAATGAAAAACACCTCCTGCAAGCTATGTGGTAATAATAACTTGCTATTTTAACCTCTAGATGCCATTTGCATTTTGTAATGTAATTTCCCAGCTCTGAAAGGACAGTGATGGAATGATCTGACCTTTACATATTACTGTTTGATTTCTCTCTCAGTGCTCACTGGGAGGATTGAGAAGAGCTAAATATACCTGAGAAATTTCTGTCTTTCTCTACCCAGAGATGGTGGTCTCAGCAGCCCTCTTCCTTTCCTCCTCAAGAAATAGCTGGCAAGCTTCTCGTCCTCGGGTTGTTAATGTGTGGCCCCACAGAGACCTGGAGTAGAGAGCTGCTCCTTCTTCCCACTGGCAGGAAATCTCATGAGATAAAAAATAACAACTAATTTTGAATTTTTCAAGTACTCATCTTGGAACTCAAACAAATCACCCCTGTGAATAAACCTGACAGGAAAACTATTGTGTTGCCTGTTTTATGAACTGTGACAAGAATGCCAACAGAGGGAGAAACCAGAACCTGGCCCCCACCAAAACAACAACAACAACAACAACAAAAACTCTCCTCTAGTGAAAGTCAATCCTTTGGGTAGGTTTCTACCTATCCTTTCATTTAGAGAAATAACAAAATATTTAACAGCACAACTTCAAAATGGAGTGAGCTCTAAAATGGAAAGGAATTATTGTTGGACAAAATGAGAAAAGGAGTTGGAAGTCTGACTCTGAAGTCAAGCAGCCCCGAGTTTTAAACCCAGTTCTATAAAAATCAGCCTTTCCGGACTCAGTTCTTTATCTGTGAGATAGAGTTATTAAATATTTCTACTCAGGTGGCTCTTGTAAAAACTGATATAAAGTATGTATCCTGATACCTGACACATGGTAAGTGTTCATTACATCTCAACAACTATTTCTATTCTTAACATTAAGGGTTGTCTTTTTTCCTAGTCTAAATACAGAAGTAAGCAGAGACTTGAGCTGAATGCATCACACTTAATTCAATACACTTTTATTCACCCTGCTCCATGTGTGAGGTTCTTATCAGGCACAGTCAGAGGTATGGTCTTTGTCTTCGAGAATTTCTCACAGGAGACTCGTGGCATTTGAAGATTTAACATCTGCTTAGTCTCCTCTTCATTAATTAGCCTGAATCTCAGTGATGTGGCAGCTTTTTTCTGAGTTGTAAGTTTGAGTACTGTGCACTGTAAAATTAAGTTAGTTGCTCCTGGAAGAGCCACTGAATTCATGACAGCCCAGCCAAGTGCCCTGTCATTGCTTCTGAGTGTGTGGTTATGGTTGAAGAAAGTAATCTTCAATTATATGTACTAAAAAGGTGATCAAAGTGTGAGGATTTTTAAAAGATCTTGTGATGGATCATTTGTAAATATCAAGTAAAAATTTTAGAACCTGGAAATGCTGGATCAGGAAGGACGTTAAGAGAAATTCATTTTCTGGTCTCATTCTCTTATCTTTGGACAGAACAGCCATCTAAGCCAAGTAGGACAGATATAATGATCTTTTTTTGTTCTGAAGCTTTCTAAGGATGCACACCTCCCAACTATTCTTGGTAGCTCCTTCCAATACTTCTCACTTATTACAGCCAAGATGCTCCTCCTTATGTCCAATTAAACTTTGTTTCCTTATTCAAGTTGAGATTCTTTCTGAAGAGGAGTCGAATCCATTCTCTTTTCCCATTTCTGATTAGCACCTAACACTTTGCACCCTGCATACAGTAGATTCAATATGATTTAAATCAGTCAATGAACCAAACATTTCACAAACCCAAAAGCATTCATTCATCAAGCTACTCCTGAACTTTTATAAAGCTTAATTCTGGACTAAATAATACAGTTGCTAATGCAGTTCCTACTAGGACCCAGTTTGCTAAGCATTAACCATGTTTCCTAAATCTTTGAAACTTCTCCATGTTTAAATGTTATTAGAAATAACGATATTTTATGATCTCACTGATTTAGCAACCTAATCATCACATGCAGGTTCTGCAGCTAATCTACTGGGTGCTAATTACAGCTCTAACACTTACTAGTTGTGTAAATTTGGACGTTACCTAATGTTTCTATATCTCAGTTTATTTATCCATAAAATAGGAATAATAATGACCACTTTTAATAATGAGGTTTTGACATCTGCTTTGTCTTCTCTTCATAAATTGGCCTGAACCTCAGAGACATGGCAGCTTTACTCTGAGATATAAGCTTGAGCAGTGTGCGCTATAAGGTTAGTAAGTTAGTTGTTATAGGAATAGGCACTGAATTCATGATAGCCCAGCCAAGTGCCCTATCATGCCTTTGAGTGAAGAGGCACACTTCATGTGGTTGCTTTATGGAATAAGTAGGTTAATATTTATAAAGTAGAAGAGAATCTGCTTTGTAGAAGTGCTTGATATGTGTTCATTTTCAAGACTCTGGGAATCTCTTGGGTTTTTTTTTGTTTTTTTTTAAAATACTCTTAGTAATCTTATCTCTACAGACTTCTTAACACTATTTCTCCTTCCTGGAATATCCATCCCTTTCCTACCTAGATTATTATTCTCCTGCACATCTCAGCTGTGCTGCACTTTCTCTGTTATGTCATAAGATGTGATCTCAGCTCACGGTCTTTTTTTTGCTACCACTCATGGTCAATTATGACTTCATGCAGAGAGATGGTTTTTCATAACCTACATTTTAAATGAGATTTTGGGATTCTCCTTAAAGGAATAAAGTAAATCCTACAATTTTTAATGACCCTACACAGTTCTTGTCAAGTTCCTTTGCTCTTCTAGGTAAGCAGAGGTGAATTGACAGATCATACCTTTATTAGTTCAATTACCAACAATTTCAGTTTTTTTCCACCTACTCTAGTAGTATTGTTGATATTTATATATAAAGCACTCATAACAGTGCCAGGTTACATTCTAAGTGTTCGATATGTTGGATGATGATGATGATGATGATGATGATGATGATGATGATGAAGGTGACTGCTGTAGATTTAATGTGTGTTTCCTCCCAAAAGTTATATGCTAAAATCTAACCCGCAATGTGATGGTATTTTCAGATGGGGTCTTTGGGAGGTGATTCAGTTGAGGGAGCAGAGCCTATATGAATGGGATTAGTACTTTTATAAAAGGGACCCTAGGGATCCCCCTCACCCCTTCCACCATGTAAGAGCACAGTAAAAAGAAGGTTGTCTCTGAACCAGGAAGTAGGCCCTCACCAGACACCTCATCTGCTAATACCTTGATCTTGGACTTCTCATCTTCCAGAACTGTAAGACAAATTTCTGTTGTTTATAAGCCATCCATGCTATAGTATTCTATTAAATCAACCCAAACAAACTGATGACAAAGACAATGATGATGATGATGATGATCATGACAGTGATGTGATGAAAGAGAATACTATGCCTAAAAATAACCAGAACCCCCCACCAAGCACCTACTACAAGTCAGGGCACCATGTTAAAAGCTTGTATACATTATTTCATTTAGCCCCCAATAACCTAAAAAGAAAATGTCATTAATCTCCATTTTAAAGAGAAATTCAGACTCTGAGTGGTGTAGGGTAATCATAAATCCTGGTTTTCTTGGGACCGTGTTGTTTTCACTTGTTGCCCACAGGTATTTATTAATAGTGCCCCTTTTCATTCTCAAAAGTGTATGTTTGAACAATGATTTATATAATTCCTCTAGAGTCAATCAATGCCCATGTAACAGATTAAAAATTAGAAGTCAACTCCAGAGCTCTAACACTTAGGCTAAGCCCACGGAAACCAGAGATTCCATTTCTTCTACAAATAAGGGAGTAGCCCAAAATATAAAATTTAAAGAGGTAGGGAAGGACAATTTGTAGACTGAAACTTTGTTTAGGAGGTAACACGGTCCAGCCCCCCTCATAGAGAATCAAGAAAAAATCATCAGGAAGGAAGATGGATACAATTTTTGTGTTAGTTCTCACAAAAAAATGTCACTAATAGAGGTAATGTGGATTTCCACTACATGATGAAAATCCCAATGTAAAACAAGAATGTTATTATATTTGATTATGCATAATGTGAATTAATGCTACCTCTAGTGTTCTGGCATTAAAGAGGGAGAAATTCAGTACAAGCATGGGAGATAATAGTAAAATAATAAAAATACAAGCATTTAACATTTATAATATTTTACAGTGTATACATCACTTACACCTGAGCATGTATTTGTATATGACATATCTCTTTGACAGTCATCGCTTCCTGAAATAGGTAGAGCAGAAATTATTTCCATTTTTTATATAAAACTGAGAATCAAAGGGATTACGTAAATCGCAAGATTTATACTTGAGAGTATAAATTAGGATACAACATCATCCTGACATTTTTAAGTGATTTAAAATTGCTCAAATATAACTTGACAGAAACACGTTCAAGGGAAAGGTATTTCAGCAGGGGGGAAAAGAAAACAAAATTATATACTCCAGATGAAGCATGTCTAGACTTAGACAATTACCATTGTGTACTGCCCACTAGACACTGATTTCACCTAGAAAATTAATCAAGGATTAAAACTGCAAAATATTATCATCATCACAGTCAGCTTGGATGTGACACCGCTGCCAGAGGATGAAGTTAAGTTTGTTGACTTCACATCGTGGGCTACAAAATATTAAGCATCACTGTCAGATCAAGCAAAAGGCAGTAGATCAGGGAAGGCATCACCAATGTTGTCTCAGCCCACCTCAGCTGGCTTTTTGTAGCTGGTTCATATCAGCTCCCAAACTCCGGAACTGCTGGTTCTGGGGGAAAATAGGAACCAACTCGAGCATCCCCCTTCACTTCATAATCCTTTCTCATTCTGTCCTGTAAGCAAGTCTGTTCTCTCAAGCAACCATTCATTCACACTCTGCTGTGAAAACAGGAATTGAAAACCAGCCATGTTTGCTCCTCCCTGGATCACTTGCATTCAGCAGGAGTCAGAGCTGGAGACACCAAGCTCCAATGACAATGACTCAAGCTGGTGGCTTCCCAGTTAGTCTGAAATCACCTTCTGCAGGGACTTCCTGCCTGCCGTACCCACAACAAAGCTCCACTCAGTGAAATAGGATAGGATACGTGTACTACACAAGAATAAAGTCAATTGCTTTGTTTGAGTTGTGGCTCACATCTCTGTCCATTTTGCAGAACCAAAGGTACTATTGTATAAATTCTTTGAAGAGTGAGAAGCAGCACAGTGACTATGCAAACACAAAATTCATCAAGTTAAATTTGTGTCTGATGACAGTGATTTTGAACACAATAGAACAGATGCCATCCTGCAATATCCCAAAAGTCATTCCTTGCCACAGTTTCTGAGAACCGGGTTATAGAATTTCTTTCAAACTTCATGACAGTACAGCTTGTGGGTGTTGCCCAAAGTGATGTTTACATAGGCACAGGAGATATGCACCAATTACCCACCAAGGACTAGATCCGATTTTTCAGTTTTTGTGAATATGTTCTACTCTATTTTTATAAAATCCTATTCTCATCCTCATTCCCAACTTCAAACATTTCTGAAGTTTGGTTCTCACCACATGAAGCCAGAAGTTTTCAGCTGACCAACTTTAACCTTTGGAGTGAACCTTCTTTCCCTCTGCCCACCAGCCTCAACTCAGCAGCTGATTTGGGATTTTTGCTTTTCCAGTTATTTCTTTGGAATGTGCCAAACTGGGGGCAGGAGAGGGGAGGAACATAAAGGTGGTGATCAGTGATAAGAACCTTTCATCACCATTCAGTGTGGTAGTTGGTTTACCTCACTTACTAGTTACAACAAATTACTGTGTGAATGTGGATGTTTCAGACAAAAGTTGACATTTGAAAGCAAACATATTATGTAGCAGCAAGGATGAAATTACGTATACATAATTTACATAATTTTTGTATGCACATAAAAATGATGATAGCTGTAGATAGATATATGTTATATAGATATATATTTCAGAGTTTATGTTTTCATATTTGATAAAGTCCTTTGTTATATTTTAAAATCTAATTTTTCTCATTTAAAAATCTCTACAGATTGGCTGCAAAGTCCCTTGACATATGCTACCTTTTATGTTTTATTTTTCTTCTTTTAAATGGCATTCACTTTGTAGTCATCAGTCACGTTATTCTTTAACAATTTCTTACATGTGTCTAGAAATATTGATAGTCCAGGTGCCAGTAAGATGACATTTGAAAAATGAAAAGCCGTGATTATTTTTAAAGCAGATGAAAAGCTGTGTGTGTGTGTGTATGATTTGATATTTGTCATGAAGTGATGCTGCTGTGTCTGTGAACCTGGCTATGCCATGTGATAAAGTTGTTTCTATGGAAACAGCTCATGATCTATGGTCAACATAAAAGAAAATTACAGATGAAGGTGTGAGGTAGACCTGATAGAGAAACTATTCATTTCTGAATTTAAAAATGCAACTGCTCTAATTACTAACATTTTTATGACCAAAAAATTCTTTTAGAATTCTAATAAATATTACTATGAAGTCCCTAAAATATGCTAACAGTGATATATAGAATATGAAGAATATAATTCTAAGTTCCCTAAAGCTTATATAGTCAGGGATGGGGGAGGTAGGGGAAAATCTCTTATGGATGATTCTTAAATTATATTGGGTCTTTGTCTTTTAAGAGTCTTGATTTGCTTATATCCCCCAGATATTCTTTTCCCAGAAGAATTCTTTCTGGTGTGGCTACAGAAAAGATTCCATAGAGGAGATGTGATTTCCTGTAGGTTTTGAAGTAGATCTAAATGCATTTGGGTGGGAGAGGGTTTGCGGGTGGCAGGAGGAGGGAGAAACAGTGGCCACTGTGATGAGAAAATGTTCTAGACACAAGTAGAATTCCAAATGTCATTGAACTGTCTCCATGGAAACCACAAAGCGATTTCTCTTGACTAGAGAACTGTTTATCTTTCCCCTGAAAATAATAAGTCATAAGAAAAAAAATCTCCCCATGAGTCACAGAGGGTTATAGTCAGCACGGATTCTGAGCCTTTAACAAATCTATCCCTCTGCTTCCAGGAAGGATACACCCAATTAACTCTCACATTCAGTGGGATTCACTCCAAGGAACTTCCCTGATGAATTTAGTCAGCAATAACAGCAAGGCGTCTAACCTCTGCTTTTACCTGTTGTATCTGATGGACCTTTATCCATACTCTTTTTCAGGGAGGGAGGGAATCACTACCTAAGATCCCTCTTAGGTTTGAATCTATTTCTCTAGCTGCTTCTCCGTCTTCTTTCTCTAAGCTAAATAATACAATCTATAAACAAGGTTTTGCTAAAACAGATTTCCTGTTTCCAGGAGACCATCTCATAAGGGACAGGGCTATGTTGAATTCTTGTTTAGAGTCATACCCAACAGGCCATTGAAATGTTTCCATTCTTTTGCAAAGCTCTTGGGAGTCCCTTTTTAATTTCCTGGCAGGTAAGTTTCATTTCTCAGAGCATGCTGATGGCCTCACTTGCACTGTCTGTTATTCCCGGGCTCATTTCATCACCAAATACACTTTCTACAAGAACTCACACTCCTTTCATGCAATTTCACATGGAAACACAATGTTCCAGAAGGACTCTGAATCACTTCAGAGATACAGTGGGGAAGAGAGCAGATGCTGTGTAAGTGAGTTTCCACACATCTTTTTTTCCTACCTATAAGGTTTTATAAAGGCAACTAAAACCAAATACAATGATCACTTATCTGGAGGAATCTGAAAAGTATGTTCTAAATCCTATCAGAGTCTGGGTCCTCCTAGATAAAGAACCATGTTGCTAGGCACAGTTAGGCTGACTTCATTCCATTCTGTCTTTACCCAGGACCCTTTTTCCATATCCCTAACAGACCCATTGAACTATCCCATTTATGAGCTCTGGACTTATCTCTATAGAACTTGCCTTACTTGTGAGCAGAATCAGAAGACTCATCTAGAAACTAGTCCATTGGTTCCAATCTGCCTCTGTGCTTCCACAATTCCTTATAACAACATACTTCAAAGCCAGGCTTGGTGGCTTAGCCTGTAAACCCGTGCTTTGGGAGGCTGAGGTGAGTGGATTGCCTGAGCCCGCGGGTTTGAGACCCGTCTGGGCAACTTGGCAAAACTTCATCTCTACAATAAAATAAAAAAATTAGCCGGGTGCACACCTGTAGTTACAGCTACTTGGAAGGCTGAGGCGGAAGGATCGCCAGAGACCAGCAGGTTGAGGCTGCAGTGGCCGGGAGAAGCCACTGCACTCCAGTCTGGGCGACAGAGTGAGACTCCAACTCAAAAAAAAAAAAAACATACTTGAACTTTCTTTTTCATTCTGACAATACGTGCACTTTCACAATGAGAGAGATAGAAGGTATTTCTTTCTTTCCCTGGGTACCCTCCCTGGGAACATGGTGTCCCCAAATGCCAACCAGTCAATATGGAAACTAGCGGGGCACCCAGGGCTCATTTCCTTCCTAACCCTCGTCATCCCTCTGATTTGCCCTGAATATTGTTTGTCCTATTTTTCCTGATGGCCACTGTATTCTATGATCACCCATCTGGACTTTGAAACACCCTCCTAGTTTTCAACGCTACCCCCAGTTTTTACCTTCTCTACTTCATCCTCCCCATGGCTACATGAATCTGAAAAAGAACACATTTATCAGGTTTTCTGCATTTCAGGATTAGGAACCATTTCTTTAGCATAGATATGCCAGTTATCACTTCTCTCTCTATACGTGTGTGTGTGTGTGTGTGTGTCTGTGTGTGTGTAAATTTTCTTCTTGAACTGAAAGTGTAGGACATGTATAAGATTTTTTTTTAAAAACCAACGAGTCATAGGGGCGTATAAAGAATAGTCAATGTTCCTCTACTGCACACTCCTAGTTCTTGTTCCACTTCCAAAGCATAAGGATCGTTACTCATATTTTGTGTATTCTTCCAGAAATGTGTATATACAAGAAATATATGAGGGGGGACAAAAAAACAGAATTATTTTTTGGAGAGTGAGCCCCTGTAGCACAGGCTTCCACCACTAGGTAAGTGTTCTAGGAACCCATGGCCATCAGTATACCAGCTAGCATTGTGTGAAAGGCTGCGTTCAGCTTCAGTGAATTTTGGGGGGAGATTCTTTCAACACATTTGCCCATTTCATGATGGGTGATCTACGAGTGCACCTGTCCACATGGTGCTGAGTTTTCAGCAGTTTTTGACCAAAACCAGCATGACCCCTGTTCCTCACTCTCCCTATTCATCTGATCTTCCCACAGTGATTTTTTGTTTCCCCTGATGAAAACAGCCCTCAAAGGGAACCATTTTGCCCATGTAGCAGAGGTGAAAGAAAAAAAGGCAGGAGCACCAAAAGACATCAGCATTGAGTTTAAAAACTGTTTTGAGCAGCGGAAAAAAGTGTCTTCATAGGTGCACTGCATCCATCAATGCACCTATCTTTGAAGGTGACTGAAGATTAAACATGTAAGAATGCACAATTTTTAATAAATAAATTCCAGTTTTTTGGGGTCCCCCCAGGTATGTTTAAAGAGAGGCTTATTTTTATACGGTGAGAACATTCAAAAACACTGTCATATGCTTTGCTTTTAGCACTCAGCCTGATCTCTTGACAATCCTTCCTGTGCCCTTTAAAGTTCTCACAATAGGAATCACCTGTAGTTCCAGAATGCTCCATGCTGTTTTCCAACACACCTGCCTATGCATATGCCCTTTCTTTTGCTTGGAAAGTCCTCTTCTCATTGGCAGTCAATACACAATTGCTAACTATCATTCTTCTTTAAGATTCATTTCAGAAAATAACCCTTCATCATGCCTTAGAAACGACTTCTCTGTGCTCCCATAGGATTCCACACATACCTATCTGTATCATAGCACCTACCATATAAACCAAGATAACCATGGATGCTTCAAAAAAAATCTCCTCTCCAAGATAACTCCAAGATTAAATCATTTTTTTTAAAAAAGGACTGTAAACTCCACAAGGACAGAGACCACATCTGCTTTATTTGTTGAAGTAGTTGAATGAATGTTCTTGAAAAACTGTGCTTTAATTTTAAATTCACAATACAATAGCAAGTTTTATTGGGCATATGACGGACAGGGGAGGAGACATTTGTTCACTAAGTGGGAAAGTAGCAATGAGGCATATGAGGATTCTAGAAAGGGGTAACTGAGTTCACTAAAGACAAAAATTGCATCGTTCGCTTTTTTCTATGGCCCCAGGGAAAACTTTTATTGAAGTTTTTACCACTGATACAAGTTAATTGCAAACTCTTTCTTAAGCATATCTGCCAAGTGGTGAGTAATAGGTTACTAAATGCTACCATTAACTTCCTTCCCTTTCAATAGCGAGAAGCCAAGGAACTTCATGAAATGCACGATCTGCTGAAAACAGAACTATTATCAAAAATAGGATTCAGTGCTTTCATGATCTGTGGGAAAACTATGCACTGACATTTAGTCAACTATAAACATATACCAATTCATCTTCCTATTATTTTCAAGTGTGATGATGTCATTTGAATGCCTTACTAAAACCTAAGTCAACTGGAAACTTTTAAAACATTCATTTCTCCTTTGAAATGTTTTACCTTCCTTGATGACACAAGATGTTAGTTGGTGCAAGTGTTTTGAGAGTGCTGTCAAGTATTTGGGAGTCTGCCAAGACAGAAAGCATAAAAAACTTAAGAGAATTGATGTCGATATTCAAGTTAAGACAAGCACCCTGGTTTTACTCCTCAGTCCTCAACCACCTCATGAAAGGATTTCAGGCAGGTTGGGTAAATCTTTGGGGATGTCCAGATCTTGAAAAACATGTTTCCTTCTGCTTCACACCAAGTATTAAAGAATTTATTAGTTTGGTGGTAGTGAGCAATGTTTCCGGTTTGAATACAAAGGACAGCACCAGGTAGAAATACTTCTAATTTGGTCTTGACTACAATGTCTAAGATAGTATAAGCCAAGTCTCATTTTGAAAACAATTGATTCAATGTTTCTTGTTGCTGACTTTGTGAATTTTTTTAAAATTGTTTTCAGGCCTTTTTTTTTTTCAGTCAGAGTCTCACTCTGTTGCCCAGGCTGGAGTGTGGTGGCACGTTCATGGCCACTGTAGTCTCAACCTGCTGGGCTCAGGCAATTCTTCCACCTCAGCCTTCCAAGTAGCTAGAGCTACAGGAACATGCCACCATGCCTGGTTAATTATTTTTTTTTGACTTATTGTAGAGATGAGGTCTTGCCAAGTTGCCCAGGCTGGTCTGAAACCCTTGAGCTCAGGCAATCCTTTCACCTCAGTCTCCCAAACTGCTGTAATGACAGGCATGAGCCATCATGCCCGGATGCGATGTGTTTAAGGAAGAAAATGCTGAATGATGTTGCTGTGACTAATTACAATAATGATTTAAGAGGCCCTAGGTTACGCACAATCATTTCTTCAATGTTCCCAGGAGACTACCACAGTTTGCACTCAATGGGAACTCAATTCTTGATCAGCTCAGCTACCAGGAGACTCACATGAAGGAAAACACAATCTAACAGGGGAATAAGATGGAGACAAAATTTGCTTTGTTTTATGTTTTTGTTTTTGAGTCAGGGTCTCACTCAGTTGCCCAGGCTGGAGTACAGTGGCATGACCACATACACCATACCCTTGACCTCCTGAGGTCAAGCGATTCTCCCACCTTGGTCTCCTAAGTAGCTGGGACTACAGGCATGCTCCAGCATGCCCAGCTTTTAATTTTTTTTTTGTAGAGACAAGGTCTCCCTATGTTGTCTAGGCTGTTCTCAAGTTCCTGGGCCCAAGCAACAGCAACCTCCCACCTTGGCCTCCCAAAGTGTTGGGACTATAGGTGTGAGTCACCATGCCTGGCAGATTATTTTTATTTTGATAAGGTCTAAAATCTTTAAAGATCTAAGTTTTCAGAATAGAATACTTGAACTGAAAAGGTGTTTAACAATTATGAAATTAACCTTCATTTCACAAAGGAAAATCCTGAGACCTAGAGAAGCAGTCTGAGTATTCACTCAAGGTCTAAAAGCTAAACACTGGGAACAGTTCATTTTTCACTAGCCTGGCAGTTACAAGCTATACCCTGGACCCAGGCTTCCTGACTTTGAATCTTGGCTTTGCCATTCACTAGCACTACAAATCTGAGTAAGTTATTTAACCACTCAATCTAAGTTTTTTCAGCCTGTTTTTCAGTCTGTGATGGGGGGCTAAGAATTGCATAGCCTTAATTAAAGGATTAAATAATCTATTAATGTAAAACACTTTATAACCATACCTCACACGTAAATGTCACTATTTATTTTCATTGTATTACCCACTTTAATATTCATTCAGTCTGGCCCTGTAAGCCTAAGATTACAGGCTTTCAAAAGTAAACACAAACTTTTAAACATCTAGATAGGCTTGCTTTCATGTGACTTAGGGTAAAAAAAATATCTTTCTGTTATCTCCAAACAGACTCGCAAGGGAAGAATTTGTAACTTGGCATCTAAATGAAAGACCTGGGTGATTACTCACATAAAAGAAAAACATATTTGTATCTTTATTTAACTACTGATGTTTGTATCTGCCTATAAATGGTACTGATCTATTTGCCCTGTTTGCAATGGAAATTCTGTAATAATCTCCAAGAATTTATTGACACCATGAGCACGTTTAGGCTATTTTACAAAGCTATTGCCAGCTCCTCAGTGGGGTGGGGCGGGGTGGGGGAACAGTTTGCAATTTCGAAGAAGAAAACTCATAAGTGTTCTGTAAAGCAATACTTTGTTGAGGTATTGTATTTGGTAGCCATTTTCATGACTGTCATTTAAGCTGGGCTGATCCATAGGTATTGACACAGTTAGGAAGACTGCTTATTAGTTTAGGTCAAGCTCCGTCACCCAGGCTCTTTCCTTTATCCTGTGGCTTAGTACCAATTGCTGAACTAACCTTCCACCTAGAGCAAAGCTATCTGTTTGGCCAGCTGGAAATTACCTTGAAAATTAACTTGGAAACTTGAGATATATGATGCTATTACTAGAGAAGTTTAAGAGGAAAAAAATGTTCATTTCTTATCAAAGCTAGGTCTTAGAATAACGGACCACAAGCTTGTTACTCAAAGTACTCTCTACACACCACTAGCATCACCCAGGTTCACCCCACACCTCTGATTCAGAAATTTCATCTTAACAAGATACCAGAGTGATTCAGGTATGCATTAAAGATTGAGATGTGCTGACTAAAAGAAATGGGTGTGGGAAGTGGGATTCTGGCAAGTGGTTACTGTTTTGAGTCACCACAGTCATGGTAATTAGACATAACTGAAGGTGTACCAGAAATCTCCGGAGTCAAATATTAAAATAACAACAACAACAGTGGAATGTAAGTGCATATTTGGCAAATTTAATTTCTAAAGCATTATTTATAAAATTGGCTCATTTTAGTTTTTGTCATCATTGTTCATTGTAATGCCTGTAAAAGTATTCACTGCTGCACCCATTCACATTTGAAGGAAGGAAAGACAGTGAAGATGTGATAGCTATCTCTTGCTGGAACTGGTTGGACTGAGAACTACAGCGAATCAGGACTCGGTAGATATAAAGTCTTCTGGGGGTGACCACATGGGCTATGATGTTTTCAGATCAGGGACAGAGAGCCTGGTGGCTGGAACTCCTACTTGGTGACCAGGATCCACTTCTTGGGTCAAAGGGAACAGCTACACACTGGAGTTTGAAATACAAGAGTTCCACCACTTGTTTGCAGGTGGTTGATACCATGTTTTCCCAAATCACTGCTCAAAGAGGAAACCTGCCTATGACTGTCTGTGTTCTGGGGGGCTTGGAGTAGCAGATGTTAGTGGCCACTTTAAGGGCAATTTCTGGGCTCTCTTGTCTCCATATACCCTAACTGCCTCCTGTTCATCTTTAGGCAGTCCTGTGTGTGTGTGTGTGTGTGTGTGTGTGTGTATGTGTGTGTGTGTGTGGGCGGAGGGCGACCACTTGGCAGAAATTGTTAAAAGACAAAGTTTGAAGGATTTAATATACTATAAATGGTAATCACGATTTTAAAAAATGACAGTTAAGAAAATGATAATCCTATGTAGTTACTGTCACATGCACCATATAAGGCAGGGGACCCCAAAAAAACAGAATTAATTGATTTAAAATTGTGTATTTATTCTTACATGCTTAAACTTTAGTCGCCTTCAGAGTACTCTCCTTTGGATGCAATACACCTATCGAGATGCTTTTTCTACTGCCTAAAACAGTTTTGAACTCATCAATTTTGATACCTTTTAGTGCTTCTACCGTTTTGTTTGCTTGTTTTATTTTCTTTTTACCTCTCCCGCATCGACAAAGCATTTCCCTTTGAGGACTTTTTTTCATGGGGAAACCCAAAAAGGTCACCTGGAGCAAGATTGGGTGAATAGGGATGATGGGACGTGGGGGTCATGCCATTTTTGGTCAAAATCTGCTGAACACTCAGCGCAGTATGGGCAGTTGTGCTCATAAATCACCCATGATGAAATGGGCAAACGCGCTGAAAGAATCTCTTCCCCAAAATTCCCTGAAGCTGAACTGTAGCTTCTCACAGCAATGCTAGCTGGTACACTGACGCCAATGGATTCCTACAACACTTACCTAGTGGAGGAAGCCTGTACTACAAGAGACCCACACTCTAAAAGATAATTCTGTTTTTGGGGAGTCCCCAATGTATATCCCAAGAATAAAAATTCTTTCTAATTTCATCAATAATATTATTGTCCAAAGAGAAGTCTTTCTGCATATATCTATATCTATATCTTTTCTGCATCAGGATTCTCCTTTAGAGTATTTGCATTCACTGATTCTTGATTGTAGAGATTTTTGAAGGCTCCTACTGTAAAGGCTCCTTTGTTTTTCTTAACTTGAAAAAAAAGCCACTTCAAATCCTGAAGGTCATGAGCCAGAAAATACTCTTGATGCGATATTAGTCTTTAAAACAGACAATGCTACAAACCACTCTAGAATTGTATTTTACTTAAGAAAGCAGAGGAAAAGAACAAAAATGGACAGAACCTACTTCTCAAATCCATTCATTTAATTCATTTTCCCAGCCATGGCATGGGTCATAATGATAATGAATACAAATATGAAAAGGAGAAATGTTATAGTAATGAATTTAACTTGCATCTTCTTAAAAGCTATTTTTATTATATTCTTGTCCATTCTTATTGTTAATTTTGATGAAAATTTCCTATTAAATAATCATAAAATGTGTTGCCTACTGGGGTATGAAAACAGTCTTAATATAAAAAGCAATGAATCTTATTTCCCATGGATTTTCAAACCTTCTTACATCTTCTAAAAATCATAGCATGCACTAGACAATTCTCTTATGGAGCAGAGGTGAACCATCAAGGTCATTCTTGTATAGAACCCTCAATCTGAAAAATACTTCTTTATTCCCCTTTTTCTTGGTGTTATTTCCAACCTATTGATTTCAATGCTTTGTCATAGATGGAAGAGGATGAAATAAATGTTGGGTCCTGATGATAGCTCTTGTTAAAAGGAGAAACAAGGGAGAACAAGTAAATAAAGGTTTATTATTTTTCAACTTTCAGTAGTTTCTGTTTTCCCATCATAGGTCTAACACCATTATGAACAGGTAAAGAGTATTTTTCAAAAGTTTATTTGTAGGATGACCATTTAAAAACTCAAGTGCATCTGCACAAGTTGCAGTGAAGAAACAGATGGCATTATTTAATCTTTAGGAAAAAATGTCCAGTGGTGTTGAAATTAAAGTCAATTCTTTTTTTGAGCTTATGTTTGAACCCAACTGGACAACTGTTTACACAAAGCTTTTTGTTATAGTAGTTGCTTTGATTAACAGCTTTTCTATTTAATTCAGTTTTTCAAAAAGGCTGAAAAGGTATATGTCAATTTGCCTTCTGACCTTTTGGAATCTTCTCTTGTTTTATAAACTATATCTGTGGATGCTCAAAGGCTAAAATAAATGAATGAAAAGGAAGATATTATCATCATTTATCTACATGATACAACTTATTAAGCTACCTTTGTCTAATTTGTCCAGTTGCATTTGCACAGATTGGGCATGATTTGCACATGTGCACATGAATGTTATTACATTCCTCAGAGTTTTTACAAATAGTGTGGCTTGGATTGCTTTGGCTAACATGTATGTAAGCTGACTATAAGAAGTCAATCTGCTAAAAACCTTTTTTAAATCAGAAAATACTATTGTGCATTAAGTTTTAAAAATGTATTATTTCAGGACAACAATACTATTTTAAAATCGTATTTTAAATAAGCTATTTAAAGCAGGGGCCGTTACAACTATAAAATACAGACATTTGATAGTCACACTTTTTATTCTATGCCTATTCAATCTGCTACAGACATATTTATTTCTTTCCCGACATAACCTAAAAAAGAAAAAGAAAAATCCTTAAACCATAGCATATTAAAATAAAACGACACACTAGGAATGAAACGGAAGACAATTCAATAGCCTTTATAGCTACCGAGTGACACAATCCCCAAAGGTTTTGCTCTTTAAATTATTCAGGATGTCTAAATTTCTGCTGCCATGATATATATGTATATTTTTTGCAAGTGAAATAAAAATGGCATTTTTGTTCCTCTGGATCTGGCTGTTCCCCGAGTGGCTGATTCTAGAAAAGCAACAGGCTTTCCCCCCGCCTTGCAAGAAGCAACAGTTAGAAACTCTAACAACTAGAAAACCGCTACCCACCGCGGCTGGAAACAGCCGACAAAGAAAGTCGCAGTTATGATTTCGATCCATTTTGCAACGGCTTCAAAAGAGAGGGAATAAAAATAGATGAGATGATTGACCCCTTGTAAAGCAAAAATGTTGCTGCGTTACGATCGCTCCCTCTCCCTTCCAGCGTCCCTTGCAAAATCGCCAGCTTTTTTAGGCTCGCTTACAGGTCTAGAGTAAAGCCTGGCGAGGGATCTCGACCCGTTCTGTTTCAACTGATATTTGCAAGATGCAGCAAGACAGATGCGTCCACCACCGCGAGGGAGCAATACAAGCCCAGTCAGACGCAGGCTTGGGCGCTTTTCCCACGAGGAGGCAGGCTCCGTCGTCTCAGCCTGTTGCTCCTGCCACCCGGTGTGCCTGAATCCCGAGGGAGGGGACACTCCGAGACCCCAGCTGTGCGTTCGGGGGCGGGACTCGGGGGTGGCGGCGAGGGTCCCCGGGGTGGGGGAGGGGTGCTGCGGACCGCGCCTGGCGGGGAGGCGGCGGCTGGCCGACCCCCTGCCGGGCCCCCCGGTGCAGGCTGCGCGGCCACCGGCAGGTGGCGCCGGCTCCTCGGAGCACCGGGGACACCCAGCGAGAGTCCCGCTCAGACTCCGCCCAGCCCATCCGCCGTGCAGCCGTCTCCGTCCTTCCCAAAATAGCGCCCAGCGTGTCTGCCCGGAGCACCGCAGTCGCCCGCGTGTGTCGAAAACCCAAAGCCGGGGCGACCGGGTGTGTGCGCCGGGGCGGGCGGCGCGAGGGGACCCCGGGGCCCGGACGAGGCGACCGCCCGGGAAGCGCGGAGGGCGCGGGGGCCGGTCCGTGTCGCAGCTGCGCAAGCCGGGCCGCGGGCCCGCGGGGAGGCCACTCACCATGTTCACTTCGGAGACCATGTCTATGCTGGCGACATCAATCCGCATCCCGACGTCCACGGGGGGCCCTGCCGGGGAGGTGGGGCCCCATGAGAGGCAGAATCGCTGAGTGACAGCGGGCCAGGGGAGGTGGCGGGGGTCTTCCCAGCCCTCACTACCTCCCTAGCGGGTTTCCTCCCCCCCACCCCCATCTGCCTCCCCTTCCTCAGGGGGCAGCCTGCGAGGACAGGTGTGGCCCGCGCGTGATGCGGCGCCCGTGCCGAGGGCGTGTCGGGCCGGGAAGGTCGGCTCAGGCGGGACCCCGCGCCGGAGACTGGGGGGTCCGGCGTGTGCGTGTGTGCCAGGGCGCAAGGCACGCTGGCCAAAAGGACATGCTTTTTTCCTCCCCCCACCCCCCCACATCTATCTTTGACCAAAAAGGAGAGCTGGGAAAGGGGGACAGGTTGAGCCAAGATGAAGTGTTACCTCCGAAGTCCGGCCGCAAGCGAATGTCATATCCTTTGAGCAATCTGTCCACCGTCTCTTTCACGTAGGACATGTTGCTGGGCTCGTTGGCGCTGGAGGGAAGAAGTAGGGACCGTGTTCAACACGAGAACACACTGCGGGCAGACACAGAGCGAGACAGGCACACCTACCCCGAGGAGCAAGATCCAGGATCCGGCGGGCATGGGCAAAGGAAAACACCAGGAAAAAAAAAGAGAGAAAGAGAGAGAGAGATTCAGCAACAGCAGCTCACCTGTGTGCACAACAGACCATGGCAATCATCACAGGGAAAGAGAGCAGCCCCAGACTCTCTCGATGTTGTGCTGTCCACATTCCTAACTCTGGTGAAAGAATTGCCTTTTCTGCGAGGATTCAAGGAATGCAACTTACTCGGCGGCTGGGCAGTGCTTCCCGGCGGGCCTGCGCATGCGCAGAGCGCGCTCACCACCAACAGCCACCTTGCGCCTGGCAGACGCTCTTCCTAGCGGAACAGGCAACAGATTTCCGTCCCTTTAAAGTTCCTACCGGGGTGCTTCTTGTCCTCTGGGTAGGCAGAGGCCACCTGCCGTTTCCACGCAGGGGCTCCTACGTGCCTGTGTGAAGGGAGTTTTCTTCCTGCACTGGATTGAGGTTGCTGTGTTGGCTTGTTTCCGTTCTGCCTCCAACCTGTTCGTTGGGGTTTTGAGGGCTTTGGGGGTTTTTTTTTGCTGGGAATCTGGCTAAGGCTGCCTGTGATTGGCATCTTTTGTGGATGGTCCTAGAACTGGGAGTCGGTGGGCGGGGCTTTCTCTGGTCGCCTGGGGGTGGGGGAGTGGAGGAAGGACTGTGGGCGGGAGAGAGTGGTGAGGCAGAGCCTGAGAAGGGGATGCCAAAAGCCAGAGGGAACTCAGGGCTGATGTGGGGACTCTAGAAACCAAGTGCTCTTGGAAGGCGTCCTAGGACACCTGGACACCTGGCTTGGTGTACACCTCTGTAAGAGGGGGAGGAAGAGGGACGGGCACACACACTTTTCTGATCTGGCCGCCCCAGCACACACACTTTTCTGATCTCTCCCTGTCGTTTCTTCCTGGATGGGAGGTGAGGGAAGCAAGCAATCCTTTTCCCAGGGTCATCCGCTGCAAGCCCCACTTTTCCTCTAAGTTCTAGTAGAGAAAAAATCTCTTTCCTAGGTTCTAGTAAGAAAAACCTCTTTTTAAAACTGCAAGCATGTTAACTGATATTAGTGCCTCCAAACAGAACCTGAAACCTCTGGTAGCCAGTACCAACCAATCCTGGTTTTCTACGAGTCTACAAATGTCATTGAGCACATGTTAGGCAGAAGGCCCTGGACTAGACACTTGTCCATTTGTTAAATAGCATATATTAAAATGTATTTAATATATGCTATTTAACAAATGGACAAACAGCCCAGGAACTTCTGGGACTGGAGCTGACTTAAAGAGGACTCCTGACCTAGAGAAATTCACAAACAAATGGCGAACACCGACACAAACATAGGTAAATTCAATGTCTCGCGCTCTCTCTCTCTCTCTCTCTCTCTCTCTCTCTCTCTCTCTCTTTCTCTCTCTCTATATATATATAGCCACAGGATGGTTGATAATCACACCAGGGAGAGGTAGGTATAGATGGTCTCCAGAGGAGAAGAAGGAAAAGGCTTTTGTCCAGAGCAGGGAGGAAGGGGCATTCTAGAAGGAGAGACAGCATGTGCCAAATCCTGGAGATTTGAAAGAAAACAGTGTATGAGGGGTACCCCCCCAAAATGGAATTATTTTTTGGAGGGCGGGCCCCTTGTAGTACAGGCTTCCCCTGCTGGGTAAGTTATCAAGGAACCCATGGGCATCAGTATACCAGCTAGCATTGTGGTGACAGGCTGCATTCAACTTTGTAAATTTTTTTTAGATTCTTTCAATGCATTTGATCTTTTGTTGATGGGTGATTTACCAGCACACCTGCCCCCACCACACTGAGTGTTCAGTAGTTTTTGAACAAAAATTGGAATGACCCCCATCCTCTACCCTCCCTTTTCACTGGATCTCACCCAGTGACTTTTGTTTGTTTGTTTCCCTGAATGAAAAAAAACCCTCAAAGGTAAACATTTGGCTGATGTGGAAGAGGTGAAACAAAAAACAGCAGAAGCACTCAAAGGCATCAAAATTGATGAGTTCAAAAGTTGTTCTGAGTAGTGGAAAAAGCATCTTGGGTAGGCACATTGCAGAGTACAGAGAGTACTTGGAAGGTGACTGAAATTTAAGCATGTAAGAATATGCTTACACAAAAAAAATACACAATTTTTAATAAATAAATTCCTGGTTTGGGGGGGTTCCCACTGTACTTCGATAAATGTACCTAAAGATGACTGGTCAGGTCTTAAGCGATGGTAGGGATGGTAGACGATGAGGCTACAAAGGGAAGTCAAGGCCACACTGTAAAAACAGTTACATCCACTGTATTTAGGCTCCGGAAATCACTGGCAGTTCTAAGTAGGGATGGTCAGGATCAGAGTTAAGTGTTAGAACACTGTAGAATAACCATAAGAACCAATCAACATGTATCACTTGCTGACTATGTGGCAGTTATGCACATCCCACTGGTTATCTCATTTAAACCTTACAACAACCCAAAAGTGGTGCATATTATTATCTTCATTCTACAGAACAATGATGCTAAGACTAAATTACAGTAATGGAACTAGTTTAATATCAAACAGCCAATAAGTGGTAGGAACTGCATTTCAACCAAGATGCTGCATTTCAACTGCTCCCATAGGCTGTGAAGCCTGGACTCCAAGGGGAGAAACCAGACCGGGAAAACAAGAAGGAAAGGGGGTTATTAAAATATCCCGGGCAAAAGGAATTAAAGTCAGACAGTGATTAGCATGGCAAGGAGATGACAGACTAGCTCAAGTTTTCCAAAGTATAATGGGGAAACCAAATAGAAGAACCGGATGTGGGAACTTCTGAAAGTTTCCTGACCATTGTCCAACCATTTACACATGTGTAGGGCTTGGCATTCTGCAAACAAATTCCTTTTCTCATTTCAGCCTCACAACAACCTTAAGCACTGGGACCATTTATTGTGGGAACGAAAGCTGTTAATTAGGTTCTTTAATTTTTTGAAAAGGAGGTCAACTTTACCTTTTAAAATTCATATGTATCTGCTTGTTTGGGTAAAAGGGATTTATGTGTGCTTTAGGTCCTTGCTGAAGCATAGACCCTCTCCATCTGCACAACGCTATGCAAAAGTCACACTGAAGAAAATACGATGCATGGAGGTTTACTTCATTCTTATTGAGCATTTACTAGGTTCCAGATATTATGTTAAGAGCTGATGGTATAACAGTGAACAAGATAGCATACACAGTCCCTTTCCACATGGAAATTTGTCAATCAATACATCTATTGGTGGTTGCAAACTCTCAGCCTTGTTAACCAAACTTAATTAATAAATGGCTTGGTTTTTTTAATCGATCTAGCTTTCATTGGAATATATGTTTTTTGGTTGGCTATAACCACAATAATTATTTTTGAATAACAACCATAATTTGAGCTTGTAAGTTCTGCTGAAGAGTCAAGATTCAATTCTTGAATTAGGAAAGGCTTTGTGGACTTCAATTGTGTTGTTCAGTGTGCTCCAGTGGGATCAATTCCACTGAGTTTTTGCTTTGAAATTATGCCTTCTATCACACAATGAAACACTTAGAAAAGTCAGGTGATACTCATTATATGAGTTACTGAGATGTCAGGGAGGGTGAAGCTCAACGTATGTTTCTGCATCTTCTGTACAAGGACCTGAGTGAGAACATTTTTCCCAGACTTCAGTACTCTGAAAATTATCTTATTACCTGAATAACTTATATCTTATGGACAGTAGGAATGCTAAGATTATAAAATTAATTAATTTCTGTGTTTTCTTTGGCCACTGAGGATGTTAGAATCATATATAGATATCTATATATCAATCTATCTATCGATATATAGATATAGAGAGAGAGAGAAAGAAAGTTTTAGTCATTATGTAAGATGATAATGACTTCCATTTTGATATATTACATTTCTCCCCAATGCCTTACAATTATAAATTTAATTTTCCTCTGTCACACTTTACTAATTTAAAAACAGATATGTTGCACTGAATGTATAGAGTTTGTAAGCTGTCTTGAATAATTTTAGAAATAAGTGTAAAATAAATTTAAAATTACTTGAAAATAAGTAAATAATTGAAAAATTTAAAAAAAGAAACCTAGATCCAAATGCATTGTAGGACTTTTTAAGGCTTGAGTACTTTATTCCTCTGTGTAGCTGCTTGTTTCTTTCTCACAACAATTCTCCAGCGATCCTTCCACCTCAGCCTTCCAAGTAGCTGGAACTACAGGCCCGCGCTACCACGCCTGGCTAATTTTTAATTTTTATTGTAGAGATGAGGTCTCGCCAAGTTGCCCAGGCGGGTCTCGAACCCGCGGGCTCAGGCAATCCACTCACT
>CAUYQG010102712.1:0-26700 GCA_963574415.1 Tarsius wallacei
CCACCACCCTATAATAAATAAATAATTTTTTAAAGTCATTTAACCATTTCTGAGCCTAATTTCCATATCGATTACATGAGGTTAATAGCGCCTTCCCATTGTGTAGTTGTAAGAATTAAGAGAGATCATGTATACTCAGTATCCAGCATACGGAAGATCTTCAGCATGGGAACCTTCTTTCCGGCCCTCTCCAAGACTAGCCCTTTACCATGTGCCCTGGATCCCCTCCCTTCGTGCCTCTTCTGATATTTCATTACCACCTCTTTCTCCTGTGTCTTCCATTTCTTCCTCTCCACCGGTTTCTCTATTTATTGGAAACATTCAGAGCGCCCGTAGGCCGCAGGAGCACCTCAAACACATTCCTAACACAAACCTTTAGCTACCCCACATGTCTCCATGCCACCAGCTGCAAATCTTTTTGGTGCTCCAGAAATGTTAGTGTTGTTCTTAATATCTCCCTTCCATATGCTGAACATCTCGCCTAATTTGATGGATTTCATCTCTAACTTTATTACCTTGTCATTATCTCTCAGATTTGGTCACTGTCACGAGTTTCTCAGGACTCCATTTTAGCTTTCTTTTTTTTTTTGTAACATATTTTTTATTTTAAAATTGTGGGGTACAGTTAAGGGTTAGGTATACAAATATGTATTGTGCAGGTACCCTTGTTGATGAGGTGTGCCCCCCCGTCGCCAGACAGATATTGACTACCGTTAATCCCACCTCCCTTCTTAACTACTCTGTTTAAAAAGCTTTTTTTTTTTTGCTTTTCTAGTTATATAAAAAATACTGCTTGTATTATAGTAAAACAGGAAAGAAGCACAAAAGCCTTATAAACAGGAGAAAACTGAAAGAAAATAAACTAAAATGTTACCAGCGATCCTCTCTGCATAGTAAGACTGTGGACTTTTTTTTGTACTTTTGTATAACTTCCAAATTTTCTACAAGGTGCATATATTACTTTCATAAATGTTATTTTAAATAACAAACTCCACTGGCTTTCTCGTGATTCCTTTTAAAAATCCAAACTCCTGAGAGTTACACACAGGGCACTTCACGGTATGCTTCTGTGGTAGCCAGTTTCCAAGATGACCCCCAAATAATTCTTGCCTTCTGGTATTCCTATATTAAATAGGGCCGACCTGTGTAACCAACAAGCTATTGGTGACATGGAGGTATGTGGTTTCCAAGGCCAAGTCGCAAACGATGGAAGGCTTCTGCCTTACATTCTCCTGAATCCCTTGCTCTGGGAGGTGCCAGCTGCCATATCATGAGGACACCCAAGTAGCCCTCTGGAATGGTCCACGAGATGAAAAACTTCTGCCAAAAAAAAGAGCACCAAACTTGCCAGGCATGTGAGTGAGCCCCTCAGAAGCAGATCCTCTGTCCCCATTGCCAACTTTAGATGACTCCAGCCACAGCAGGCAATTTGTCTGCAGCTTCAGAAGAGACCCTGAGCCAGAACCACCCCACTAAGCTGGTCCCAAATTCCTGACCCACAGAAACGTGGAAATAATGTATTGTTTCTTAAGCCACTAAGTTTTGAGTTAATCTGTTGCATGGCAATAGATAACTAATGCGAGCCTCATAATATGCTTTTACCTTCACCTCAAAACTCCCTCTTGTACATTATACTCCCACTATACTGAACTTGCAACCAACTCCTAGATACTTTAAGTTCATTTATTTGCATTTGTTAATTCCACTGCTGAGCCCTCCTTCTTTATTGTCTTTCAAAACAGCTCAAAACTCACCTCCCCAGAGTTAATTCCTTGCTCCTCTGCACGGTTCTGACCCTTTTCCTCTTATCTCTGTAAAAGCATTTATCCTAATCTACTGTAATAAATCTATAAGCATGTTCACATCTTTCTCTAGACCGTGAGGCATTCCAGGTCAAGGTCTAATCTTTATTAATCTTTGTGTCTCCAGCACCTAACAGTACCTAATACACAGAAGACGATAAATAAATGGTTGATGAATGAACAGACACCTGAATCACTGACTGAAAGAGGAATTATAGTACCAATACTGTCTTAGCCAGAGTAGAAACTTCATGCAAAATCTCTGCATGTTAGCTCAGACATGATGTTGAAAAAAAAAATGTGTCAAAGAAATGACCCATCAGCCAAGTTAACAAGACACAACCACATTTTAATCAGGTTGATACTACTTTAGCTCTGAGGTTAAAGTAATAAAGTAATGTCAAAGAATGAAATAGAATAATTAGGCAAAATCTAAATTCTGAAGAAAACACAGTAGAATTCTACCATAGCAGGTCTTATTAAATTGTAGATTTAGATATACCTTGGACTGAATTGTGTCTCTCAAAACACTGTAAATAACCAATGAAGGGGCTAATGTGACACAATTAGGCCTCATGACCAATTCCAATAATTCCTGTGCCGTTTGTAAATATTTTGCTTCTGAAACCAGTGGTATGAATTGATTAGCAAAGTTGGTTAACAAAGAACACATTTATCTGAAACACTTGCTCTTTCAAACTAAGAAACATGCCTCTCTGAGGTAGCCAGTACTTATTTCTACCGACTGAAACTGCGGTTCAATTGCTTGTTTATAAAACTCTTTAAGAAGCCAAAAATTCATTTCTATCTCTCTAAGACCCTGCAATATTATTTTTGAAGAGCTGAGGATTTAATTAGACCACGTCCAAGTTCATACAGCCGTGGCTCAATCTTATCCACAAAGTAAGGTAATTTCCAACATGGAAACTCAGAATCACAGAAGTTTGCATAACAATGGTATTACATGTTTTATGCTTGCTAGCAGTCATCTGTAAAATCTCCTGGGTTCAGTGGGTTGTCTTAGTCTGTTTAGGCTGCTATAACTAAATACCTTAGACTGGGTGATTTATAAACAACAGAAATTTATTTCTTATAATTCTAGAGGCTGGGAAGTCTAATATCAAGGCACTGGCAGATCCAGTGTCTGGTGAGGGTTGCTCTCTGTTTCCAAGATGGTGTGTCTTGCTGCATCCTCACATGAAAGAAAGGCAGGGAGGGCCAAGAGGCTACATTGGGCCTTTATGCAAAGACACTAATCCCATTCATGAGGGTGAACTCCTCATGACTTAATCACTGTCAAAGGCTCCACCTCTTAACATGACCTTGGGGACTAAGTTTCAATATATGAATTTTGGAGGGACACAAAAACATTCAGACCATAGCATGAGTTTTTGTTTGTTGTTTGAGGAAGGTGAATATTATATTTTTAACTACTGCTTCAATTTTTTTTAGTAATTTTAGATCTATTTATAGTTTCTGTTTCTTCTAAAGACAGTATTTTTATTCTATTTTTCTGAATAATTGCTTATTTCATACTTTAAATTTATTGTCACAAATTTTTTCACAGACGTTCTTTTTTTATTATAGAGATATACGGTACATGTCAGGATTAGCTACACAAGTGGGCTGCATGCAGGTGAAATTTGGGCCTCCAGTTGACTCTCACTTCCACTGATTTAGGGTCAGGTACACTTTGTGTTATTATGTGACCTCCCCTCCCCTGGCAGTGTCCAATAACTACAGATCTCTCCCTTGTGTTAATGTGACTAATGTTCAGGTCCCACTTATGAGTGAGAATATGCAATATTCAGTGCTCTGTTTCTGTGATAAATCCCTAAGTATTATGGTCTCCAACTCCATTTAATTTGCTGCGAGGTCCATGATTTTGGTCTTTTCTATGGCTGCATAATACTCCATTGTGTATATGTACCACATTTTCTTTATCCAGTCCACTTTTGATGCACAGTAGGGTTTGTTTGCCATCATAAGTAGTGTGGCTATGAACATGCATGTGCAGGTGTCTTTTTTATGGTGCAATTTATGATCCTCTGGGTATATTTCCAGAAGGGGGATTGCTGAATTGCATGGAAGGTCAATTTTTAGTTCTTTTAGAAATCACCGCACTGCTTTCCATAGAGGTTGAACTAGCTTACACTCTCACTAACAGTATAGAAGCATTCCCTTTTCTCTGCACTGGCACCAGCGTCTGTTGTTTTTCTGTTTTATTAATGATGGTCATCCTTACTGGCGTTAGGTGGTATCTTGTAGTTTCGATTTGCATTTCTCTGATGACTAGTGAGGCTGAGTATTTTTTATATGCCTGTTGACTGCTTGTATGTCTTCTTTTGAAAAGTGTCTATTCATGTCCTTTGCCCACGTTTTAATAGGGTTGTTTGTTTGTTTTCCTTTCAGCATGTTTGAGTTCCTTGTAGATCCTGGATGTTAAGCCTTTGTCAGATATATAATAAGTACATTTTTTTCCCATTCTGTGGGTTGTCTCCCCACTCTCTTGATGGTTTATTTTGCTGTGCAAAAGCTTTACAGTTTGATGAGGTCCCACTTGTCTATCTTAGCCTTAAGACTTCAAACTTTACTATAAGGCTACAGTAACCAAAACGGCCTAGTATTGGTACAAGAATAGGCACATAGACCAATGGAACAGAACAGAGATTCTATAAGCAGAAATTCAATCTCTCAACCAACTTATCTTCAACAAAGCCACCAATTACAACCACTGGGGAAAATAGACCATATTTAGCAAGCAGTGCTGAGAAAACTGGCTGGCCACATGCAAAAGAACAAAACTGGACTCCTACCTATCACTATATATACAAATCAACCCTAGATGGATCAAAGATGTAGCCATAAAGCCTCAAACTACAAAAATTCTAGAAGAAAATGTAGGAAACACTTTTATGCTCTTTGGAGTAGGCAATCGATTCTTGACCAAATCACCACAGATGTTCTTTTTAAAATATCAACTGGATCTATAGTTTTGTTCCTTTTTGATTCCTATTATTGTTTTATTTGTTCTCTCTCTTCTTGTCATTTAGAGTAATAATTGCTAGAATTTTGGCTATTTTAGAAAAAATTGCTAGAATTTTGTCTATTTAATTTGTGTTCTTAAATAACAACTTTTATTTTATTGTGCACTTTTAGTTCTGGAAAACTGCCTGTGGAGGGGGAGTGGGATTGGCAGTTGAGGGAAACTGCCAGGGGAAGAAGGGGCACACCTCACCAACAAGGGTGCCTGCGTAATGATCATTTGTATACCTAACCCTGAATTGCACCCCACATCTTTAAAATTAAAAAGGGGGGGAAAAGAAAATTTATACAAAATTCAATTATTTTCTTTTACATTCTGTTATATGACCATTCAGATATCTTTTCTCAGATGTCTTATATGTTTTTGCCTAGAAATTTGTATGTCATCCAAATTTTAAATTCATTCAATAGTCATAAAACTCAAAAAAAAAAAAAGATTGGTGCGCTTTTTTGTTTATTCTTATAGCTCACTAAACTTTTTTTAGAGAAAAAAACAGCAAAGGAATGTTGAGCACAAGATTTAGAATGATGGCTACTTTGAGTTGAAGGAGTCAGGGACCCATGGCATGGGAGAACCACACTTTCAGATTTAGACTCTCACTAAGGTTCTACCTTTAATTTGGAGTAGTAGTTTCATGGTTCTTATTACATTACTAAAACTAAATACACACCCAGGTCATGTCTAGACTACTGATGTCTCTGTCATGGGCTAGGGATTACAGTTACCCAGTTCTAGGAACCTCAGCTTCAAAGGTTTAGTAGGGAGTTCTACTTGACTGGTGCAATGGTGCTATGACGTTGGTGCCTTCCGGTTGTGGCAGATAATTGAATGTACCTTTTCTTTCTCTACTGTAATGCTCTGTGTTAGAGGGTTATCTTCTGAGAACCTACATCCACATTTTCCTACACCCCTTCTAAGAATCTACATCCCTTCTTTGGGGCCAATCCAGAGAACCCCAAATTCTTGGCTTCTGGGTTCTATATTCAAAATCTTCCTGCTATAGTCACTCCCATTTCTCCAGGCAAAACCCTTTCTCAGATTCTCCCCAGCACAAGATCTACATCTGGTCCACAAGGACATTCACCTCACCACTCCACCCCCATTCAGTGGAAATGTAATTTCTCTCATTTCATCCATCTACCCTCACTCTGTCTCAGAGCATCTGGCCAGCCTCTTGCCATTATATGTTTCCAAGCATAAATCAGATACCAATTCCTACATTTTCTAAATTACAGGAGATAGAAAAAAACTATCTGAATGGTTACATATTTGAACACTACCCCCATGAAGCTGGGAGAAGGGGAGGAAACACTTAGCTCACCTACAATGCTCTCACTCTTGAGTTCCTCATGAATTGTTCAAGTCTCCCGTTACATACTCTGAAAGCAAGTCAAAAAATCAACTTCACAAATTTCTCTTGTTCTTCATACATGCTCTGACACATGATGTTCTCAGCCTTGGGGGCTCTTGCCAAAATTCCAAGACAAGAAAAATGTTGACCTGTAACATGCTGTTATCTAAATTTGGATTGTGAGTTCATCTTCAGTGTGGTCTTATCTATGGGAATTTGATGCAAACTACATTAAGGAATTGCCCCTGCCAAGTCATTTTTCATCCCCTATTGCCATAGTATTACTGGCTCAGGACAAATTTTTATGTTAATTTCTTAGCAAATGGCATAAATTCCAACCCCAGCTCAACATGAAACATGGGCTAGTCATTAAAGATTCTCGGGAAATTTTTCTACTTGTGACAGACAGGCTCCCTTGTCGCCTCTCTGTACCTATGGATTTTTTTTCTTTTCTTTTTTTTTTTAGTTGGAGTCTCACTCTGTCACCCAGGCTGGAGTGCAGTGGCATGGTCACAGCCACCACAGCCTCAACCTGCTGGGCTCAGGCAATCCTTCCACCTCAGCTTTCCAAGTAGCTGGAACTACAGGTGTGTGCCACCATGCCCAGCTAATTTTTTGATTTATCGTAGAGGCAAAGTCTCACCAAGTTGCCCAGGCTGGTCTTGAACCCCTGGACTCAGGCAAGTCTCTTGCCTCAGCCTCCCCAAGTGCTGGGATTACAGACTTGAACCACCATGCCTGGCAGATTATTTTTTCTTAATTCATCCTTTTACTGACAGTATGGCCCATTGAAGGACTTGCCTTTATTCAGGAGTCCGAGGCATCCTCCCTCCTACTTTAAGCCAAAGACTCATTGTCTAACCCTATATGGACACTGCAACACAATTCCCTCGATTACAGAAACTGGCAACCCCCCAGTCCCTCAACCCTACTCTCAGGGCAGCTAAGGTACTTATTGATCTGGATTTTAATGTCCTCCTCATTTTTGGTCCCTCTGAATCCCCCTTACCTTCCTGTAATATTGGTTCTGCATTTAAAACAATGTCTGTCATCATTTCTTAAGAGCTGACAGGAAGCTAATTCATGCTAACTCACTCCAACCTATAATTTCCATCCCTTATAACCTGTCAGCCATTTAATGTCCAGTGGCTCCCCTCTGTGAGATATTATTTCTTCCACTTGAACTCCAGTGTCCCCAATTCTGTGTACTAGTCTATAAGCAATAACCTTTCCACGACACCCAAACCAAGTCTAAAAGTCCTGGTTAGAAGTTGTAATGAACTGCAGTTCTTAGATTCCACCCCAGACCTACTGAGGCACAATCTCTGAGATGTGTGATCCAGGAATATGTATTTTAAACAAGCTTCAGAGGTGTTGACAAGGTCCCCCTAAAGATGCAGAAACACTGTCTTAGTTGGCAGCATGATGCTGAGTTCCCAGTATTCAAGTGAAAGATTTCAACTAAGTATGCAGAGAGCATTTTAGAAACAGGGCAAAATATATTTTCTCAGGTATCACAGGTAATAGGTCTTTTCTGCTTTAATGGATTATTTAATTAGTTTAGATAAATGTTATAATGACATTGAAACAATTGCAAATTTTATTTATTATGAAAGTAGCGGTTATTAATCATTCAGAAGGTTTACCTGTTCATCACACTGTCTCTGAAGAATTTCAATTGCTTTTTGATATTGTGGTATTGGTAAAAATGACGATAAAACAATGTACTCAGAAAAGATTATCATGTATGTGAAGGATTCCCTCTCCCCCTCACCAAAACAGAACAGGATAGAACCAACCAGGGCATCAGTGGACACTTCCCCAGGTTTAACAAAGTCCCGCTACTCTCTTTCCTACTCACTACTCAATCTCGATCTTATCCTTCCTTCAAGGCCAAACTTAGGTCTCAAAATATCTGGGAATTCTTTCCCCAGTACTGGAGCCCACAGAGATGTCACCTTTGCCATAATACTACAACATTCTTTATGTCACCTGATCATGTCTTGCCTTATATCATTCACTGTTTTGTATATTAAACATACAGAGATTTAGTAACATTTCCGTTTTAAAACCCATTGCATCCTCTCAATGTTGTTGTGGACTGAATATTTGTTTCTCCCCCCAAAATTCATACATTGAGATTCTAAACCCAAATTTTATGGTATCAGGAGGTGGGGCCTTTGAGAGGTAAATAGGTCATGAGGGTGGAATCCTCATACATGAAATTAATGTCCTTGTAAGAAGAAATACCAGAATGTTCTCATGTTCTCTCTCTCTCTCTCTCTCTCTCTGTGTATGTGTGTGTGTGTGTGTGTGTGTGTGTGTGTGTGTGTGTGTGTGTGTCTTACCCCCCCATCACATAAGGATACAAAGAGAAGACACCATCTATAAACCAGAAATCAAGCCCCTCACTGAACCCAATCATGCCAACACCTTGATCTTGGACTTCCCAGCTTCCAGAATTGTGAGAAATAAATGTTTGTTTAAGCCCCCAGCCTATGTTAATTTGTTACAGCAGCTCAAACTGGCTAAGACAAGCATAACTTTTTTTTTAATGTAATCACGGATCTAACCAAATACAATCACTTTGAAGAAAAAATGTATATGTATATATGTATTATGTCACATATATGTATTTTAACAATGTTATCATTGCTGACAACATTTTTCTAAGTCAGACACATTTCTTTATGATCACATCTCAAATGTCTTAGATCTTCAGAAAAATTCTGAGTTCTTAGAACTGTGTTAGGTAATTCTTTTTTTAAAACTCTACATTCAAATCAGGCACACACTGAAGTAGAATTAAGGAGTGATATGCCTGGATGAAGCATGATGAAGGAACTAGGACACTGAGGTAGGTTATCGAAGGACAGGATCTGGCAGAGAGAAATGGCAGTAGACAAGCTCTCAAAAGTGGAACAGGTATGGAGGATGTGGAAACTGTCTCGGATAATTAGGTCCGTCTTCTACATCAGTCACATTCCCAACATCGGCAACCATCAGCTAGGCTTTCTTGGCTCATTAGGGCTCCTTTTGAAAGACAAGGGTTGCTGAAGAAAATAAAGGGAAAGTATATCTTGCTGCTTGGTCTCTAGACTTGTCACTAGATAAGACAACTGGATGTACTACAACACTGTGAGAAGACCAGGAAGCCGGTCTCTGCTCAGATACATTTCTGTGCTGAACGTTAACTTGAAGATAGGCATTGGTGAGAGTTTTAGTCCCTGTATCCCCAGCATTTCTGCAGTGCTGCTGCACAGTAGACACTCACTGAGTGTTTGCTGAATGAATGAATGTTAGCAAGTTGGAACCTTTTGGAAACGAGCTACCTTGTCTCTGGTTAACTGGCCAGGGCTTGAGCACTAACTTGACCTGATGGTGGTATGAACTGGATGCATGATGACTTCAGTGGAAAATTTCATCTCTTTAAAATGTTGTGAACTAATATCCAGGATCTACAAGGAACTCAAATGTGCCAAAAGGAAAAAAAAAAACCAAACGGCTCCATTTAAAAGTGGGCAAAAGATGTGAATAGAAAAATTTCTCAAAAGAAGATATATGGGCAACCAACAGACACATGAAAAAGTGCTCAGCCTCACTCATCATCAGAGAAATGTAAAGCAAAAGCACACTGAGATATCACCTAACCCCAGTAGGAATGACCATCATTAATTAAAAATAAAAAAACAGATGCTGGTGAGGATGTGGAGGAAAGGGAATGCTTCTACACTGCTGGTGGGAATACAAACTAGTTCAACCTCTTTGGGTAACAGTGTGGCTATTTCTAAAAGAACTAGAAAGTGACCTTGCATATGACCCAGCAATCCCCCTTCTGGGAATACTCAAATCATTCTACAAAAAAGATACCTGCACATGCATGTTCATTGCAGCACTATTCACAATAGCAAAAACATGGAACCAACCGTACTGCCCATCGAAACTGGACTGGATAAAAAAAAGTGGTACATATACACAATGGAATATTACACAGCCATAAAGAAGGACAAACATGTGGACTTCACAGCAACTTGGATGGATTTAGAGTCTATAATATTCGGTGATCTATCACAGAAACAAAGAACAGAGTACCACATGTTCTCACTCATAAGCAGACCCTGAACATTTACCATAATACTATAAGGGATTGGCAGTAGCAGGATACTGCTGGGGTCGGGTGGGGGGGACACAACATCAATACGGGTACCTGATCTCAAACCAGGCAGAGTGGGGACCAAAGGGAGGCCCAAACTTTACCTGCATTATGTCTACTTGTATATTTAATCCTGAATTGTACCCCACATCTTTAAAATTAAAAAAAAAAAATGTCATGAACTGAACCAGCTACATGGTGTAAATATAGAAAAAGTAGTGGGAAGAATTGAATATAAACCAGAATAAGACCTGTTCTTGAATGATGGATGGTTCTCTAATTTCTCTTTGTAATAGTTTTCTACTAAACCAAAGATTTGAATATTTGAATAAATATGTAAATGTACCTTTAAGCATTTAAATAGCTGCAGTTACCAGAAATGTATTATCTCAAGTGGGGAAAAGTCAGCAAACACTCGATGAAGATAGAAGCCACATAGTGACAGGCAAAGCCCAAGAGCAGGCTGTGACTTTGCATCACCTGATGAGACTTGGGGCACTAGGCCAAATAAGATCCTGCCTTAATTATTTTGTCTTAACTCATCACTGCCTCTGGTAAATTTGAGAAGTCTTCACTAATTTCATATATATATATATATATGTATTCATATATATATGCATATGCATATATATGTACTATATTGACTTAGATTATTTATTATTTTGGTATTTTTTTTAAAACTACAATTGTTTTGCTGTTACATATTTGGTGCTACACAACAGAAGAAAAATTGTTTTGCCATAAGCATCAAATTTTAGTAAAATTTATAGGACGTAATGTTTTTATAAACATCAATACTGCCCCAGTAACAAATATTCCAAAAACGTATCCATTTAATTAAAGATAAATGTACATAAAGTAGATACATTTTATGCATTACTCAAAGATGAACAATCCTCACCTCACTCAGAACTGATATTTACATAGAATATAATCCCAGTGGAAAGCCATATTTAAATAATAAAAATATTTTCCTGTGAAGTTTTTTATAAAGGCTAAGCCAAAAAGAACATAGCTCACAATTGTGCGGCCAAAACAAAGATATTTTAAAATGTTTTTTAGAGTGGTTCCCCAGTGAAATATAGTCCTAAATTCTGTGTTTCTTTTGTGTGTCCTATTCTGAAAACAGGGATTATCAAGTGCTCCTGGCTCTAGGTTCTGGTGCTAAGAACAGCTGAGCATCCTAGAGGACTGGCAGCAGAGAAAACTGTTGACTCAGATGAAGGTACCATGTCAGATTATGGGGATCCAAAAATAAGTAAGAACAACAGGCTTAAGCCCTCTCCCTGGGAGCTGTCATAGCTCTAGAGAGGACTTGCTCACAACAGCAGCATCCTCTGAGAGATATCAGGGCCAGTCCCATCAAGCTTCACACCCATTTTTCCCAAACTCTCATGTCCACACTGCTCTCTCTATGTCTAATTTTGACCTGTTCCCTTCCCTCCCAAATTTCTCCAGTGGGCCCCTGGACCTCCCAATCTGCAATTTACAAATGCTTCTGTCTTCTCCTTGTTCTTGGGCCTTGAATAAAAACCTGGCTCTCTCCCGTGAACACACTCCGATCCTCTGCCCTCTCAGCCCTCTGGAAACAACCCCACATACTTCTAAAAGGGGTCTTCTGGATCCCAATGCTACTTTAAAACCATCCTTCACATGTTCTTGATCCTGAGAGGTTCTTGCCAGCTTCTCCCTTTACTCAATGCCAACAAGCTACTTAACCTAGAATCACTGTCATCATTTTTTGAAGAATTTGACTCCTAGTCATGGAAACTTTTGGCACTCAAATTCATTATCATTCTCTGTGACTTCAACAACCACATGGAGAAAGCAAAAATATATGGCAAGAAGCTCAATGTGACTAGGAAGAAAGCAAATGCAATTTAAAACAAAATCCCGGCCGGGCTTGGTGGCTCAGCCCGTAATCCCACGCTTTGGGAGGCCGAGGTGACTGAATTGCCCGAGCCCGCGGGCTCGAGACCTGCCTGGGCAACTTGGCGAAACCTCATCTCTACAATAAATCAAAAAATCAGCTGTGCATAGTAGCGCGTGCCTGTAATTCCAGCTACTCGGAAGGCTGAGGCGGAAGGATCGCCGGAGCCCAGCAGGTCGAGGCTGCGGTGGCCGGAAGTGGCCACTGCACTCCAGTCTGGGCGACAGAGTGACACTACGACTCAAAAATAAAAATAAAATAAAATAAAACAAAATCCCATCAGTTTCGATGCTCATCAGGTTGGCAAACTTGTTACAATCATAAGCCTGGCAATATCAAGTTTATTGAAGATGTGGATACATGATAATTCTCACGCACTCATGGTACTGTATCTTGGTACAGCCACAGTGGAGAGCAATTTTGCAATAAGAGACAAGTTAAAGGTAAATATACCCAGAAATGCTGCTTCTAGACATACTCCCACATATACAAGGAAACAAACATTGCAAAGGTGATGTCAAAATTGTATGTCCGTGCAAAACAACCCAAATGTCCATCAACAGATGAATAGAAAATTACTTGTGGCTTATTCATACAGTAGATTGGTACATACAATTAAAGTACAAATAAAAACATGAAGTTGGATAATGGTTATCTCCGGAGTAAGAAAGAGGGTACTGGGACTCAAGATGGGTACAAACGCAGCATCATCTGTATCTATTATTCTTCATTTATTACGTTAGAAAGGAGAGAGAAAAACATAAAATGAATAGGGCTAAAAGTTTGAACCTGAATAACAGGTAAATTTCTTAAAAGAAAAAGAAGTTCAGCCAACTCTTCTTGGCAACAAGATTGGAAACCTTGGATAGCTTAAGAATTTCAAATATCCTACCAATATAAATGTTGTCTACACAGGAAAAAGGAAAAATGCTTGGCAGTTATTCAATTAATTTCATTGGTATTAGGCAACTAAGTTTAAAATCTGCATGAAATTAACTCATATGCAGGCTAAATTATTCTTGAGTATGTAATATTGATCAAAATTACCAAATAATAGTCAAATCCCACTCCACTTTGTACTATATGGAAACAATCTTATACAAGTAGAAATTTCTAAAAGGTTCAGGAAAAAAAAGTAATTTGTTTCTACACCTGGCCTTACTTAAGGAGAGCAATGTTTTATTTATTCAATATCATTGTGAAATGAAGTGTTTCAAATAATTTTACACTTTTAAGTGCCAAGACTTATTTTTTATATAATTATAGCCACTTGGAATCATTTTTTGGAAAGCTATTACACATTTGGATGTTTTTCTCTTTCTTATGGCAATAGACAGAATATGATTAAAGTTTTGTGTTGACTTAGAGTCAAGATCAGTCAGGCTCCTAATCTCATCTTGTCTTATAATTCCAAAGGACCCTTGTCCACCTTTGTCTCCAGGAAATGGATGTAGTTGTAGTTCCCTTCATACTTTGGGCTGCTAAACAATTGCTGGACGTTTCTTCAGAAAAATTGCTCTTTTTCATAACCAAGTCACTTCTTCCATCAATTTCACTGAGCTTGAGTAACATCTATTCACAAAAACGTATGTGCCAATATCCCTTTATTCCCATAATGTTTCTGATTGATCTGGCCCATACTTCATAATTATCTTCATCAAAATCAATAGCAGTAATCTGTACACAAGGACTGTTTACCCCAGCAGTAACTGACTACAAGGTTTGAATTGTGTCTGTTTAACGTCCATGTCCTTCTTTACCCTCGGGCTGTCAGTTTCCAGCAGCAGCTTTCCTAGGTCTCGTTTCTAATTTGCTGTTTCTGCTCCATCCTGGGCTAGGAAATGATGTCCTTTATTCTTAAGTAAACGTAAATGTAAATGACCTAAGTGTGTAAGCTTCCCTGCGTAAACCATTTTTTAAGCTCCATTTGTATGTTTATTTCTTGCGACTACAATGCCACAGAACAATCCAGCATCTAGAGGCTCCCTCTGATATAGTGAGAATTGCTAAGCTTGGAGTCACTGTCTGCAAGCCAGAGGTGAATTGACTCTAGTGAATCCTCTATACCTCCTTCTTTTGATTCCTCTTCCGCATAGACAGCATGGCATTTGATGCCAGTGCATTCTTATTCTTGAAAATTTTCAGATCAAATTCCGGTACTTGGAAAATGTTATTAAAGGACTTCTGACAGACAGACTGATCGAAAAAGCATCCATCATAATTATTACTCCATGCTGGATTTTTAAGTTGCCTGCTAGCATTTCTTTAATTCCACATACTTCCAAACTAAGAAAAAGTTTGAAGGAAACAGTCTACTCTCTAAGCCAGTTGTCAGCAAACTGCAGCCTACAGGCCAAATCCTGGCAGTTTTTGCAAATATAGTTTTATTGGAACTCAACTCAATAGTTCACATATTATCTAGAATTGCTTTCATCCTGCGATGGCAGAGTTGAGTGGTGGAGACAAAGACTGAATGGCCCTCAAAGCCTAAACTATTTATAGGAAAAGTTAGCAGCCCCCGATCTAGGCTAACCAGGCACCTCATCTAAATAGGTCTATTTCCACACTGAGGAGCATTCCAAAAATACTTTTCTTTTTCTAAATGAAAACATTAAAAAGATATCAGACAGACTACCCAGCAAATGCTTTTTATTGAGCTACTTTAATGTCATTGGTAAATGCTTAACAGCTGACATTTTTCCTACTGGACAAAGGAAGTCAAATCAACTGTGGAGTTTACGTAAGTAACTTCACAAGAATTTCATGACATCCTCTCACTGCAACAAAAATGCATAGGAAAGTGCACATCATAGTTTTATCTGAGACATAAAATTGGATAAAAGCTAGGAAACCCCCAAAGTAGTAATTGTGTTACACAACACAAAGCATAACTGATGTAACGTTAGACCTACAGATTGGAAAAATTACAAACACTGAGAAATGACAAATAATTAATAGACTGTAATGTTATTAAGGCCACCTAGGTTTAAGGAAATAAAACTTAACATTATTTGGAACTACTTGCATTTTATCTGAGTTATGACATAATATTAAGAAAAGGAAATATAATTTCTGTCTAAATTTGGTACCAGAAAGCAGAACTAACTTCTATAATTTAACTGCTATATTTTGTGAGGCATATCAAGGACTTGCTTGCTGGATATGGTTATAAAGTGTGAGGGAGCATGATTTGACTCATGTTAACCCAAGTCCATGAAATAACTGTTTAAATGTTATATGAGTTCCAACATATTTCTATATGTAGCACATATGTTTAACAAGCCCATTGGATACAATTTCATTACAATTCAGCTTGATTTTTGCCTCCCAATACCCCTTAAAACTATTCAGTGAAGAAAGCTTTGCCCCTGCACTGGATAAGAGCTCAACAGGTCTCATGAGTTTTCTCTTCATTTTAAGGTAATAAACATTGCTATAGTCACTTAAGAAGAGAATTCAGTCCCACTTCAAAAATTAAGAGTCCAGGCCAAGACATTAATCAACGCTTCAACCTCCACTCAACTAATAGTACCGTATACCTCATGCCATTCTTACTAAGGGCAGGTACTATTTTGCGTATCTAACCTTAAGAACAACCTGAAGAACTACAGTAATAAAGATAGCATGATATTGGTGAAAAAATAGAAATATAGATTAGAACAGAGAGCCTAGAAAAAGACACATGCAAATATAGTCAACTGATCTCTGAAACAGAAGCAAAGGCAATTCAATGGAGAAAGGATAATCTATTCAATAAATGATGCTGGAACAATTAGATGTCCATAGCCAAAAGAAAAACAACCTCAACATAGAACTTACACATTTTATAAAAATTAACTCAAAAGAGATCACAGACCTAAATGTAAAATGCAAAACTATAGAACTTCTAGAAGAAAACCTAGGAAAAAATATAGGTGACCTCAGGCTTGACAGTGAGTTTTCAGATTCAGCAAAAGCAAAATCCACGAAAGAAAAAATAGATGATAAGTTGGCCTTTATTAAAATTTAAAACTTCTGCTCTGCAAAAGACACTGGTAGAGAATGAAAAGACAGTCAAAGACTGGGTAAAATCTTTGCAAAATATATTCTAATAATGAACTTGTATCCAAAATACATAAAGAGCTCTTAAAATTTAGCAATAAGAGCACAAGCAACATCATTTTAAAATGGGTAAAAGATCTAAGCAGACACTTTGTCAAAGAAGATATACAGATGGCAAATAGGCATTCAAAAAGAGTTCTTGACATTATTTGTCATTAGGGAATTTCAAATACCACTACACACCCATTAGAATCACTAAAATCCAAAAAACTGACAATACCAATTACTGGCAAGAATGTGGAACAATAAAAACTCTCAATCAATGCTGTTAGGAATGCAAAATAATACAGTAACAATGGAAGAAAGTTTTACAGTTTCATACAAAGCCAAATGTAGTCTTATATGCTCTTAGGTGTTTACCCAATTAAGTTGAAAACATGTTCACATGAAAACTTAAACACAGATGTTTATAGCAGGTCTGTTTATAATTGTCAAAAATCAGAAACAACCAAGATGTCCTTCAACAGGTGAAGGAATAAACAAACTGTGAAACATTCATACATTGGAATGGTATTCCATAATAAAAAGAACTGAGCTATCAAAACACAAAAAGATATGGGTTGATTCTTAAATGCACGTTGTTAAGCAAGAGAACCCAGGCTGAAAGGCTATTGTAATTTTAATTATATGGCATCCTGAAAAAAAGCAAAACTAATGTACCAATTATAAAAATTTCAGTAGTTGCAAAGAGTTTGGAGACTGGAGTGTTGAACAGATGAAGCACAGGGGAATTTTTTAGGGCAGTGAAACTATTCTGTCTGATACTGCAACTGTAGGTATATGTTATGGGTTATCAAAATCTATAGAACTTTACAGCACAAAGAGTAAACTTTAATGTATGCAAATGTAAAAAAAAAAACTCATTTAGGCAAGTCAAGGGAATCCCAAGGTGGAATGTAAAATGTAAAACAAAGCATGCAAAACAAAAAAGTGTAAAATCTAACAATATGTATTAAGCAATCTCATTAAAGAAGGTAAGAGAAAACAATGTTGACCTACTTTGGAAATGAGTAGTGTCTGTAAGACTAAAGGCAAAAAGAACTGTACATAAGCACCGTACTCTAATTGATAAAGTTGTTCCCATAGAAAACAATGCAGAAACCACTACATATGTGTACTGGAAATGAACAATTATGTAAATGGATGGCAAATAATAATAGCCAGGCTTTTCACTGTTGGCATGGGAATTTACTGATAAGCAAAGAGAAGAGACTAGAGCAATCCTTGTGGTAATGGATTAGAGTTGAGACATCAGTATAAACTCATATTTGGTTTAATATAGATACAAATGGTTACGTAAAGAAATATATAAGCCGGGCTCGGTGGCTCCGCCTTTAATCCCAGCACTTTGGGAGGCTGAGGTGAGTGGATTGCCAGAGCCCGTGGGTTCGAGACCTGCCTGAGCAACTTGGCGAGACCTCATCTCTACAATAAATCAAAAATTAGCCAGGCATGGTAGCGTGTGCCTGTGGTTCCAGCTACTTGGAAGGCTGAGGCGGAAGGATCGCCGGAACCCAGTAGGTCGAGGTTGCAGTGACCAGGAACGGCCACTGCACTCCAGTCTGGGCAACAGAGAGACTCCAATTCAAAAAGAAAAAGAAATATATATATATACACACACACACACATGGGGGTGTCAAAAACTGTATACACATTTTAAGAGATGTTATCTGTGTATTACTTTTCAAAGTTGGATTGAATTATGATAGCAATGTGTAGCATGACATTTGTTCAACCATGTAATTTTCTTTGACTGCCCTGCCTGTCACATGGTGACACTAACATTCATTTGATTAATGCCATCTCTTGAGCGAATGTCATACTTAAAATGTGTTTCCTTTTTTGGTATATATATATACACATATGTACACACATACATATATGTGTATCAATATATACACATGTGTAACATATGTTTATGATATCTATGTATATACATATACACACACATAATTAGAATATACAATATATTTACTCGCTTTGTCAGCTGACAGAGCCTAGATGCAATAATACCCCAGTAGCAGCAAGCACACCTACCACTCAGATCTTTCGTTCTAATACTATCCTTCGATAAATAAAATGTTCCCTGGAGAAATGGCTGATTCAAGAACTGAGGTGGGAAATATACAACATGAACCTGGAACATTGTGTAGCACCTAAAGGCAAGGAAGTTTCTCAAGAAAACACACACACACACACACAATGATGGGAGTAGGTGAAAGAGACACAGGAGTCACTGAAAGAACTCCCAGTGGCCAATACTTGAATACTTCAAACAAAATTAAGTATTGGATTATAATCCAAAGAGTCAAATAAATATCCATGAGTTCATAATGGTATAAATTATTGAATAAATAACTAAATGGCAAAGAAGAGGCAGATCTCCAATTCAGAAGAGTCCAAAAAATTTATCCAGATACCTCTCCCTTAAGGAGTTAGAGCATAATTCCCCATTCCTTAAAGGTGGACTGCAGATATGACTCCCCTCCAAAGAGTACAGTATGGAAAATGTGAAAAAGAGTAGTTTCACAGTGGAGAAATCTGAAAAAAAAATAACTTAGCTAAGTGATTAAGATTAACATTAACAATGATAAGTCACATTGATTATATGGACCCTTGATGCGATGTAATGAAAATGGCGCTTTGCCTTTCGGTCTTTCATCTAAAAAATTAACTCCAGCCATATCATGAGGTAAAACAAACAGTAAATACCAATTGAAAAACATTCTGCAAGAGACCTGAGCAGTATTTCTCAAAACTGTCAAGGTCATCAAAAACAAGGAAAGTCTAAAAAACTACCACAGCCAAGAAAAAGTCTAAGAAGACATGACAACTAAATGTAATAAGATATCTTGGCTAGGATCCTAGCACAGAAAAGAAACATTGGGTAAATACAAAATAAATCTGAATTAAGTGTGAACCTTAATTTCTCTATCAGTATTGGTTCATTAATTATAAGAAATGCACTAGAAAAATGTAAGATGTTAAAATTAGGAAACGTGAAAATTCTCTTTACTGTCTTCAAAATTATTTTGTAAATCTAAAACTTATAAAAATTAAATTTTACTTAGAAAAACTAAAACAAAAACCTGATGACGTGCATACTATTACCACTCCCAAATGAGAACTAAACTCTGACCTTTTTCTTCTCTTGCCCAATTCCATAAAATTTCCTCAGATGGGTTTTTATTAACCCTATATAATGTGGCTTACTTTCCAAACTGACTCTGGCATAACATCATATCACTTCAGTGATAAAGAAGGAAATTGAAAATATTGTATGATCCTGCAAAGCTGTCTAGGGAAATTTGTAACTGTATAGAATCTACTTCCCAGTGATTCCTGGACTCCTGGTACCTTTTAAGAAACTTGCCACCTATTCTCTCTGAAGCCTATTTTAGAGTCTTCATCTACATTTAAAGAAACCTGAGCCGGGCTCGGTGGCTCAGCCTATAATCCCGCGCCTTTGGGAGGCTGAGGTGAGTGGATTGCCTGAGCCCGTGGGTTCAAGACCCGCCTGGGCAAGCGAGACCTCATCTCTACAATAAATCAAAAAATTAGCCGGGCGTGGTAGCACGCGCCTGTAATTCCAGCTACCTGGAAGGCTGAGGCAGCAGGTCGAGGCTGCGGTGGCCGGGAGCGGCCACTGCACTCCAGTCTGGATGACAGAGTGAGACTCCAACTCAAAAAAAAAAAAAGAAACCTGGCTTCCTCAACTTCTTCCTTATCTTAACACAGCATTTCTTCTTACTAATTTCAAATTCTTTAGACAGAGCCTAACTCTGTCTACCAATTGCCAATCAGAAAATCTTTGAATTCACCTGTAACCTGCAAGCCCCCTGCCCCACCCCTGCCATGCCCCTCAGAGATGCCCCATCTTCTTACGGCTGAACAATGTGAACCTCACATGTATTGATTTATGTTTTGTCTGTAACTTCTGTCTTTAAAAATGTATAAAGTCAAACTCTAATTCAACCATTTGAGGGCACATGTTCTCAGGACCTCTTGGGACTGTGCCACAGGCCTAGATCACTCACATTTGGCTCACAATAAACGTTTTAAAATATTTTACAGTGTGTGGCATTTTTCATTGACACACTTTATAAAAAAGGAAACTGAAGCATGGAGAAAATAAGTGCCTCCTTCATAGCTGCCAGAGTTGGTATTTGAACCAGACAGCCTGATTGCTGTATCTGTGTTTTCACTCACTACACTCCACCACCTCACAAAGGAACTTGTTTCCTTCCCCATTCTTATTAAGGGCTATGATGACTTCAGGGAAAGGGATATAGTGAGCATTCTCCCTTTTCTCCGCTGACCTCTCCACCGCTACTTGGTTGGGATCAGGAGGGCTGAAGCAGGATGGGAGGAGGGCTGAAGGCTACAGAAGCAGAAATTCCTGAGTGGCTGTAACCAGAACTACTGCAAGCTGGCATCAGGCTCTCTGGGTCCATGCTAAAAGCTCGAAGTGTTTCCATGGGCTTTTTGGAGGCCTCCTATGGGGCCCCTCTGATCCCCACATCCTGAGACGTGGGTATTCTTCTTCATATCCCCTCATTTCTGGTTCTTAGCAGTCCCGGTGATATCTTCTCACCCTCCAGGCTGTCCCCTGAGGCAGCACAAAAATGATTCTACTCCATCAGCACCAACAGCCGAAAGCTCCAGAGAAACACAAAATCCTAGTGTCTCTCTCTCTCTCTCTCTTTTCCCTGCCATAGCTATCTTAGATTTCTGAGGAGTGAACACACAGGGCATTTTGAAGGATTGCTTAAAGCCCCTGTCCTCCTCCAAAGGTCGCCCCCTTTCCTCCAATTAGGCTGGAAGTGAGGTAGCAGGCACACGTGTGCAGCAGCACACAATACACATGCACACACACATGCACACACTTACCTTGGGGTCAAAGCTTAGTTTTCTCCAATGAAATTCTGACCACAAAACCTAATTCTCATATTTTAACTCCATTTGATCACACGAGGTGATCCAAGAATCATAAAACCATCCTTAATCATTTTTAAAATCCTATATTTTTTCTCACATCTCATTTTAGCAAACAATATCCATTGCCTTAGCTGAAACTTCCATTTTAATGTCCTGTTATATATAAATGTGAACACATATTTAGGGACCAAGAAATACTTGTGAGATTAGCTTAGTCATTAGACAATGCTAAATATAAATCCACTAATTTTATATGTTACCTCCCTAACTAGGTTATAAACTCCTCAAGTGCTATAATTGCATATTCTACATTTTTTGTAATGCATACACACACACACACACACACACACACACACACACACACACAAGGAAACATAATTTCTATCCTAAATTGACTCAAGAAATGCTGGCAGCCAATTTGATGATGTATCCATGTATACTTAATTCTACAAAAGCAATCAAGCATGAATCTGAGGTTGGAAACGTGTACTTTGAAGCCAGAACTTGGACTGCTGGGATTTCAGCTAAGTCACTATTAGCCACCTGCAAAGCTGCCTTGGTTAGCACAACTATCATCAACCGCAGAAAGATTCAGATCAACTAATCCTGAAGGTCACTGGAATGACAAATCTTGCATCCAGAGCAAACTTAATATCCAAATATGCCATCATAATACATTATCCAGGTAAAATATTATTTTGTACCTTGCAATTTACTTGAATCTAGAAAAATAGCATTGTCGATTGGAAGATTAGTCCCTCTGGAACCTGCATCCACGGAACTTAAAGTTCAGGGGAAATGCATCCTTTTTCACCGACAAGCAAGCTCTGTTCAAGTACGTAACAAGGGGAGTATGCCCATGGCTTCCCTGGTTCAAAGAGAAATCTTCTGTTTCTGGTTGGTTCTGAATGGCTCTCCCTTAGCAGGAAGGCAGCTTTCCTTTTATATCCCCTTCCTCACATCAGGTGTCCAAGTTCTTCACCTTCTGTTCAGAGGTTTACAGGGATCCAGAACTGTAAAACAACAAGCTGCACATGGACAATGGATGGATTGGTGGATGCAGAGGACCAACAACTAGCTCCATGCCCAATCTTCACCAAGGCTGGAGTTCATTTTTTTCCCCTTCCCACTTCAAACACTCCAGTCTGCACTATCCCTCCACCACCTCTTCCCCAACGTGAGCTCCAGGCGTACCCCACCTCTGAGGATGAAAAACTCTTGATAAATATAAGCGCACATCAGAGTCTTCTCTTCTCTGGTTAGCCCAGTGGCTCCTGGGTGTATTTCTGCTTCGGAATGGTCTGGGAAGAGGAAGACAACCCCCCAAGGTGCCCATGAGAGAAAATGACATACTGAACATAGAAAACAAACAGACTAATACTTCGAAATATGGCCACACCATAAATGCTTTTCAGTCAGTGTCCTCTCACCTTTGCAAAAAGTGCTAGCCTTACTCACCTCCCATGTTGTATTATTTATAGGCCAAATGGTTTTAAAACCAAAAGTGGCACAGTTTAACAAGGTTTAACTAAGATCGACAAGAGAAGACTAATAGGCAGAGCAAAGATCATAGCCAGGCAAGAGAATTTCATAAGTTAGGCAATGTTGAGGTCATGGTCAAGGACAGAGAAGGGAATCCTTGGCAGAGTTAAGGCCACAGGAGGTGGCCAGTGACCAGGCAAGGAAAGTAATCATCAGGCCAAGAGAAACCATGCCCTGTGACCAGATAAGCATGTTCCCACACCAGGTAGGTACATGTTTCCTGATTGGGGGAAGGAAGTATATAGTTATATAGGAATCCATTAATCCTAAGAGGATGAACCAGAGCTCCTGAGGGTTGAATGTTTGAACCAAATCAATCAAGATGGATGTAGATTCTAGAATAGTTCCAGGGATGTTCTGATACCTACATTTGCTCTGGGAATTTTTCAATTGACATGATTTTTAAAATTCTTGGTGGACTTTGAGTCTACTCTAAGAGGACAAGTAAGGAAAATGTAGGCCAATAATCCTAAATCTTCATTCCCAAATCTCATCTCAAAGTGCATGGAAATCAGCTAAGACCCACCACCAAGTGATTTTTTAAATTATTTGCTTCTGGATTAAGATATTGGCATTGAGAAAAATCTGTGTTTTGATCCAGAAACTTTTATAACTTCTTGCTGATAAAAATATGTCCAATTTATGCCATAAAATTTTCTTTTAAAGATGCCAGTGTCTCTTTTGGAACAAATCATGTTCAAAAGTCTTATAATCAATATCTTGTTCTGTTTCAACTCAGTGGAGTATGAACATGAAGTCGTTTCATTTTTCTCTAATTTAATTACTGCCTTCTCCCAAGCTCAACCAAATCTACCCTTTGCATCCCTTAATGACATTCTAGGTAAATTTCAAAACTTTGACCTTTATTTTCTATTATTAAAACTCAGTCCACCATAGCTAACATCTTACTGAACAGGAACAAGAGTAGAAGGCCTACTCTCACACTCTTATTCAACATAGCACTGGAAGTTCTAGCCAGAGAAATCGGACAAGAAATACAGGACACCCAAATAGGAAAGAAGAAAGTCAAATTGTCCCTGTTGGCAATAACATGATCTTCTATAGAGAAAAAACTACATACTCCGCCAAAAGAACTCTTAGAACTAATCAGCAAATTCAGTGAAATTGCAGGATACAAATTCAATATACAAAAATCGATAGCATTTCTGTATACAAACAACAAACTAGCTGAAAAAAAAAAATCAAAAAGGCAATCCCATTTATAACAGCTACCAAAAAAAAAATACCTAAAAATAAATTTAACCAAGGAAGTGAAAGATCTCTACATGAAAAACTGCAAAACACTGATAAAAGAAATTGAAGAAGATACAGACAAATGGAAAGACATCCCATGCCCGTAGATTGGAAGAACTGATACTGTTAAAATGACAATACTACCCAAAGCAACCTACAGATTCAATGCAATTCCTATCAAAACACGAATGGTATTCTATAGAAAGAAAATCCCAAAATGTGTGTGGAACCACAAAAGACCTTTGAATAGCCAAAGCAATCCTAAGCACAAAGAAAAATCTGGAAGTATCATACAACCAGACCTCAAAACATAACTAAAAAAACTGTAGAAACAGCACAGTATTGGCATAAAAACAGGCTCACAGACCAATGGAACAGAATAGAGAACCCAGAATTTAATCTGTAGTCAACTGATTTTTTACAAAATCATCAAGAAAGGAAAGTATCTTCAATAAACGGTGCTGGAAAAACTGGATATCCATGTGCAAAAGAATGAAACTAGATCCCTCCGCCTCTCACTCTGTAAAAAAAGGAACTCAAAATGGATCAAAGACCTAAATGTAAGACCTAAAATGATAAAACTACTAGCAGAAAACATAGGGGAATGCTTCAAGACATTGGTCTGGGAAATAATTGCCTGAATAAGATCTCAAAAGCATAGGCAACAAAAGCAAAAATAAACGCCTGGGATTATATCAGACTAAAAAAGTGTCCTGCACAGCAGGAGAAATAATCAGCAAGAGAAAAGACAGTTTGCAGAATGAGAGAAAATATTTACAAACTACTCATTTGACAAGGGATTAATATTCAGAATATACAAAAAAAAAGATGTTTCTCAAAAAAAAAAGACAATCATATGGCCAATAAATATATGAAAAAATGTTCAGCATCACTAATCATCAAGGAAATGCAAATCAAAACCATAATGAGGCATCATCTCTCATCAGTCACAGTGGAAAGTAGCTGGGTGAACACCAACCACTCTTGCTATTATCAAAAAGCCAAAAAATAACAAATGCTGGCAAGGATGTGGGGAAGAGAAAACTATTACACACTGTTAGTGGGACTGCAAACTGTTACGGCCACTCTGGAGAACAGTATGGCGGTTCCTCAGAAAGCTACAATATGATCCAGCAATCCCAGTACTGGGAATGTATCCAACGGAAAAGAAATTGTTTTATTGGAGAGATACCTGCATCCTCATATTTATTGCAGCTCTATTCACAATAGCAAGGTATGGAACCAGCCTAAGTGTCCCACAACAGATGAATGGATAAAGAAAATGTGGTGTATATATACATCATGGAACGCTGTTCACCATTTTTTTTAAAACATGAAATACCGTCATTCACGGCAACATGGATGGAATTGGGAGATGTTATGTTAAATAAAGTAAAGCCAGGAACAGAAAGTCAAACTCCAAACATTCTCACTCACGTGGAAGCCAAAAAAAAAAAAAAGTTATCTCATAGAAGTAAAATGTGGAACAGAAAGTACTAGAGACTGAGAAGTTTCGGAGAAAGGGAGAGATAGAGATTTGTTAAAGGATACAAAATTGCAGCTTGGTCGGAGGAATAAATTCTTGTGTTCTATATCACTGTAGGATGACTACAGTTAACAGTAACATAGATATATAGTTTCAAATGGCTAGAAGGAGGATTTTAAATGTTCCCAACACAAAGAAATGGAAAATGTTTAAGATGATGGATATGCCAATTATCTTGGTCCAATAACCATACATTATGTGTATTGAAACATCACTACATACCCTATGAATATGTGCAATTATTTGCCAATTAAAATTAGTAAACAAATTAAATTTTAAAACAGAAATGTGGAAGAAGAATCAAGGCTGCAGATATTGTGGAGCAGAGAGGCAAGCTGTCCACACCAGGCATTGTGCAATCTGTGATCCAAGAAATCTGTGAGCATAGCAAGATGGTGGTTATCTGACTCCACTAAGTTTGGGGTGGTTTGGTATGACTTGAAGGCTGTTGTTTGTGTGTGGCCACTGAGTTGTGGCTGCCATCTTGGGACCATGAGGTAGCCAGAATAAAAATATCAATCAACAAAAATGAAAAAGAACGGGCTCCCCAGTGATACTACAGAATGAATTAATTTTCACCAGTCCCAGAACTACTGACATTTTATTATGTGTAATTATAAACTTGTGTTTGCTTTGACCATTTGAGAAAAAAACAAAACAAAAACCTCAGTCCAATTGAAATTTTGATTTCCACATTACATCCTTTCCTTCTATTAGCACAGTTTTGTTGGCTTGTTTTTTTTGTTGTTGTTTGTTTTTTAAGCAGAGACTCTGGGAGCTAAGAAAGAAAGGGGCATGGAGGTTCTGAACCATTTTCCTGCCCTCTCTTCAAGGTCTGGTCTCCTCAGTTTGTCAGCAGGAAGGAGGCAGAGGGTTAGAGAGAGGTGTCTGCTGTAACTGACCATTGTGGTTCCTCTCCCTGCTGGTTGCTCTGCTTCTCAGACTAGCTATAGACACCCTCCATGTCATTGGTGTTCAAATTCCTGCTCTTTCAAGAAGCCCATGTAAGAGTTCTTGGAGCCGGGCTCGGTGGCTCA
>CAUYQG010102713.1:0-38019 GCA_963574415.1 Tarsius wallacei
ATCTGCAAAGAGAGATAGCTTGACTTCCTCTGTTCCTATTTGGATACCCCTGATCACCTTATCTTCTCTGATCGCCTTAGCTAGGAACTTCCAAAACTATATTGAACAGGAAGGGTGAGAGTGGGCATCCTTGTCTTGTTCCAGTTTTCAGGGGGAATGCTTCCAATATCTGTCTGTTTAATAATATGTTGGCTGTGGCTCTTACTATTTTGAGGCATGCTCCATCTATGCCCAAATTTTCGAGGCTTTTATCAAGAAGGGGTGCTGGATGTTATCGAATTTCTTTTCCACGTCTAATGATATAATCATGTGGTTTTTGTTTTCACATCTGTTGATTTATTTAATTACGTTTATGGTCTTGTGGATGTTGAACCAGTTCTGCATTCTGGGGATTAAGCCTACTTGGTCATGGTGGATGATTTTTGAGATGTGCTGTTAGATCTGGTTTGGTAGAATCTTGTTGAGAATTTTAGTAACTATGTTCATCAAGGATATTGGCCTGTTGTTCTTTCTTTGTTGGATCTTTACCCGATTTGGGTATCAATGTGCTGTTAGCTTCATAAAATGATTTGGGGAGAGTTCCATCTTTTTCAGTTGCCTGGAATACTTTCAATAGGATTGGTATCAGTTCTGCCTTTTATATTTTGTAAAATTCTGCTGGAAAGTCATCTGGTCCAGGGCTTTTCTTTGTAGGTAGTTTTCTTATGACAAAGTCAATTTTCTGGGTTGTTTGGTCTATTTAGGGTCTCGATTTCTTCTTGTTTCAGCCTGGGAAGGTTGTGCAATGTCAGAAAGTCCTCCATTTCATTTGGTTTTCGAGTTTGTTTCCACACAGGTGTACACAGCAATCTCTGATAATTTTTAAAAATATTTCTTCAGGGTCAGTTGTGACTTGATCTTTTGCATTTCTGATTGTGTTCATTTGGGCTTTTTCTCTCTTCTTGTTGGTCATTCTAGCTAGGGACCATCGATCTTGTTTATCCTTTCAAAGAACCAACTTTTTGTTTCATTGATTTTTTTGTATTATCTTTTTGTCTTCTAATCCTAGATTTGGGCTTTTCTTTTGAAAATCTGGATTCTTCTGCTGAAGTTAAGGTTTTGATGGTCTTGCTTTTTGCTTCCTTAGGTGACTTGTTAGGCTGTTAACTTTGATCTTTCCATTTCCTTCATGTGGGTTTGTAGAGATGTGAATTCCCCTCTTACTGCTGCTTTCATGGCATCCCAAGATTTTGGTAAGACGTTTCTTCATTTTCATTTGTTCCCAGGTATCTTTTGATCTCTGTTTTGATTTCTGTGTTAACCCAGGAGTTGCTTGGCATCATGCTGTGTAGTGTCCATGTCTTTGTGGGTTTTGGGGGAACCTTGTTGGTGTTGATATTTATTTTTATTCCACTGTGGTCTGGGAAGGTGCATGGCAAAACTTCAATCTTATGAAATTTGTTTATGTTTGATTTATGGCCAAGGATGTGGTCAATCTTAGAGTACATTCCATGCGGTGATGAGTAGAATGTATATTCTGTGGTGGTTGGGTGGAGTGTTCTGTAGGTATCAATTAAGTCCATTTGGTCAAGAGTCAGGTTGAGGTTCTGGATGTCCTTGCTGATTTTTTGTCCTGATGATCTCTCTAGGGTTGCAAGTGGGGTATTAAAGTCCCCAGCTATGATAGTGTTAGAATCAATATCTTTTTTAAGTTTGCCTAGAAGCTGCTTTATGAAAGTTTGTGCTCCTATGTTGGGTGCATATATGTTTAGGGTGGTTATTTCTTGTTGATGGATTGAACCTTTTATCATTATGCAGTGACCTTCTGTATCTTTTTTAATTTTTGATAGCTTAAAGGGTATTTTGTCTGAGATTAAGATTGCAACTCCTGGCTGGGCTCACTGGCTCAGCCTGTAATCCCACGCTTTGGGAGGCCGAGGTGAATGAATTGCCTGAGCCCACAGGTTTGAGACACACCTGTGTACTTTGGCAAGACCTCATCTCTACAATAAATCAAAAAAATTAGGCGGACGTGGTAGCGTGTGCCTGTAGTTACCGCTACTTGGAAGGCTGAGGTGGAAGGATTGCTGATTTCCAGCAGGTCGAGGCTGCAGTGGCCGGGAGCAGCCACTGCACTCCAGTCTGGGCAATAGAGTGAGACTCCAACTCAAAAAAAAAAAAAAAGATTGCAACTCCTGTTTTCTTTTGTGTTCCATTTGCCTGAAATTTTACTTCCCATCCTCTTACTTTGAGTCTGTGAGTATCCTTTCTGGTGAGATGAATCTCTTGGTGAAATTATATTGTAGCCTCATGATATTTTATTGAATTTGCCATTCTATGTCTTTTCAGTGGTGCATTTAGTCTATTCACATTCAGGCTAATTATTGAGATGTGAGGGTTTATCCGTGCCGTGAGGTTCTTATAGGGTTTGTTGTTTTTGTTGTTGTTTGTTTATTTGTTGTCTTTCTTTTGATTTGTGGGTTGATTCATGTGTGTTTTCAATATTTTTCCTGCATTCTTGGGAAGGATATTGGTTTTTTTTTTTTTCTGTGTTTGATATTTTCTTGTGTTTCTTGTAGTACTGTTCAGGAGGCGGTATAAACTCTTAGGAATTGACTATATGGGAAGGATTTAAATTCTCCATCACCAGTGAAACTTAGCGTAGCTGGGTAGGTAATTCTTGGTTGAAATTGTTTATCTTTGGGAACTTTGAAGATTGGGCTCCAAGCTCTACTAGACTAAAGTGTTTCTATAAGATAAGTCGCTGCTGTTCTATTTGGTCTTCCCTGGTATGTAGTCTGACCTTTCTCTCTTGTTGCCTTTAGGATTTTTTATTTTATACCTACTTCGTGTAGGCAAATTACTATGTGTCTAGGAGTTGGTCTTCTCATTTGTTGTTTTGCAGGGGCTCTCTGAATCTCTTGCGTTTGAATGGTTGCATCACTGATGATATGAGGGAAGTTTTCTTGGGTAATTTCATGGAAAGTTTGTTCCAGAGTGCTCTCTGTCTCTCTATCTACCTCAGGGATTCAATTAATCTTAGGTTTGGCCTCTTGAAATAATCATTCATCTCTTGGAGGTTTTGTTATGTCTTTTAAAGCTTCTTTTCTATTTTTTTACAGCTTGGTTTAGTTCCATATTTTGATTCTCAATTTCTGAGATTCTTTCTTCTACTTGGCTAATTCTGCTTTCCATGCTTATCAGTTTGTTGTTTACTTCATTTGCTATATTCTTTACTCCTGTCATCTCATTTATCAACTCCTTCATTCTTCTCTTTTGTCTCTCCTCATTTCTGTTTATTCTCTCTATTAATATCTTGATATCTGGTTTTGTGGTTTGAGACTAGTCATTCTGGGGGCTCTTCATTGTTTGAGTGCCAGCGTCTGTCTTCTCAGTGTCTGACCTCCCTGGGGTCTGTGTGAGACTCATATTCTTCCTTTAGGTTTTCCTCATTTGTGTAGGCTTTTTAATTCTGTTGTTTAGTGATGGGGGATAACTTTTATTTCTGTTTTGCTCAATCTTTTATTCTTTCTTATATAACTCCTCTGGTTTTGTTCAATTCTGAGGCTGAACTAGGGATGGGGGCCTTGCTTTTTGCAGTTTTAAGACTTAATTTAGTGGGGGGAGCTGTGATTCAGAAGCTATGTGCAGATCCCAGTGTCCACTGACAGGTGTGTGTGCCTCCTGAAATCCCCTTCCTACTGCCTTACAATCTGTCCATGCAGTGGGGGTGTCTGTTTGCCCCCCGAAAGCAAAATGAGATAAGAAAAGGGAAAAGAATGGAAAAAAGAAAGAGGATGATGAAAGGAAAGTGGCGAGAGAGAAGAAGAGGGAAAACAGACAGGAGTATCAACTAACGAATAAACAGAAAGACAAGACAGGAAAAACAAAAAATACAAAAACATACAGATAATCATGCAAACACCCCCGTTGGTGTAATTCCCCTCAAAAATATCCATATGTAAACAGAATATCTAAAAAAAATTAAAATAACAGAAACAAAGCAAATATAAAAAATTAAACAAAAACAGAAAGGAAGAGAGCAGAATAAAAGCTAAAACTAAAACAAAAAACAAACAAAAAGATCTCAAAACTTGCTGTCTGGCCATTTCTGTGAGTCCAGGTTCCTTTCTGGCCTCTGCCTTAGGGAGCGGCTCTGGTCTCCAGCTCTTCCCCTATCAGCGCAGGCTGATAGGGTTGCTCTCAGCTTGGGTCAGATGCCCCATGGAACTACTGTGATAGTAGGATGGATCAGATCTGGGCTCACCTTACTCACTGCTGCTGCTGTCAAGTCTCCCACTCAGATCTGACATTTCTGTGCCTGTTCCAGCATGGGGAAGGGGTGTCTGTCTTTCTGAGTCTGATGAGGTGATAACCTCTGGGTCCCAAGATGAAGGCTGTGTGGAGCTGGATAGGGCAATGCAAGTCTCTGTCCAGTCCCAAGACCGAGAAGATGGCACTTGTTGGCATCTTGTCACTGGCTTTGGAGCTTTATACCATATTTCTCCAACCTGCCATCTCCACAGATACTCCTGTTTGTGCCCCATCTGCTACTCCAGGTGATGGCACGAGCCAGGTGCCAGGTGGTGAGGGGTGACTGTTCTCTGCTGCCTCCTCTCAAGAGAGGCCCAAGAATGGCAGACTATCCTGTGCACCTGGGTCTTTAATCTCAAGGTGGTGGTGGGTTGCAGTCACTTTGGAGGAGAGTACCAGGTGCATGAACCCAAGTCTCCCCTCAGATGGGCTTTCATTCACCCACCGGCAAAGAGTCTTTATGGACACTTGCTTTTACGGAGACTCTCACAGTCTGACCTGTTCCATCGCCATCTTGTCCGGAAGTCACCTGCCATAAGTTTTTTTTTTTTTTTTGAGCTGGAGTCTCACTCTCTTGCCCAGACTGGGGGTGGTGGCATGCTCCTGGCCACCACAGGCTTGATCTGCTGGGCTCCGGTGATCCTTCTGCCTCAGCCTTCCAAGCAGCTGGAACTACAGGCAAGTGCTACCATGCCCAGCTAATTTATTTATTTATTTATTTATTTTTTGTAGAGACGAGGTCTTGTCAAGTTGCCCGGGTGGGTCTCAAATTTGTAGGCTTAGGCAATCCACTCACCTTGGCCTCCCAAAGTGTTGGGATTACAGGCTGAGCCACCGAGCCTGGCCTAAATTTTTAAACTAAAATACTTCATGAGTTTATATGATGATTATTGCAATTCACATTCAGGATTACGTGGTTTTCTTGACCTCTCTAGGTTACTTCAGTATGTCACTAATCCTAGTTCTCAAGAAGATAGGGCATGATAGAATTAGAATATTCCATAGCTACTCATTGGCTTTATTCCATCTTGAAAGCACACTTTCAAGATGATGTCTGCAGCCATCACATAATTTGCAATGTTTACTCTATTCTTTCTTTCTGAAAATAATGGTACTTTGTCTACATTGTCAGTGCTTATAATCATTATATGCTATGCCTGCTTTCCTTTTAGTATTCTTAAAAATTTTAGTTGTAAATGTAACTACACATTCGATGCTCATCATCCTAATTTTAATGACTTTAAAATAATTTCATATTCTTCTGAAGATTTGTTTTTTGGTAGATTCCTGAGAAGGAGTGCATGGGAATAGCAATACCTGAGTTCTTGAATGTGATAGAAGTTTGTCTATAGCTTTTACATTGAGAATTAGTTTAAACGGATGCAAAATTCTTCACTCACATTTATTTTCCCTCAGTATCTTAAACATGTTATTTCATATATCTGTTTCTGGCATAAAATATTGCCATCGAAAAGTCTGATAGATGTCTACTCATCTTTTATTTGTTGTCTTGCCTACACAGCAAAAAGTTTGCTTATTTTTCTTTCAAGTCCAGTGATTTTACTAAAATATGTTTTGGTTTTGACTTTTTTGGAGTCTTTTTTCACGTATGTGCTGTGTCTTTTAAATCTGTAGTATAATTTTATATAATTTATTATAAAATAAATCATATACTTTAATTTTTAGGAAAGTTTTTCCGATCATTTTTGTCATATTTTTTCTGTTTCTTTGTCTTGTTTTTCCTTTGTAGTGATTGTTATTATATGTCTGTTGATTCTTCTTTGCTTATATTCATTATTTGTTACTTTTTGTTAAATCATTTTACCTTTATTATTTTTTAAGATTCTGCCTTTTTCACATTTTAAACCTCTTAAGCCATTATCTGTTGTGTTTGTTTGCCACTGTATGTCTTTTACTTTGGTTTTTAAAAATGAAGTAATATGTCTTTTATTTATAATTATATCCTGAATTGTTACATTTCATTTTGATTACTTAAAATTATGATATATGTTGGTCTTTTGCTTCATGTATCATGCTCTTAATATTCTTACCTCATTTAGGAATAATTTGTCTTTGATGTGGGCATGGCCTTTTTTTGTGACCCCTTTGTATCCATTTGTTGTCTGTAGGAAGTTTGCCTTTTATGATTTTGTATTCTTGTTCATATTTATGAGAAATTAGGTTTTTTCTTGAACTTTTATAGGGGGTCATGGTTCATAATAGCTTTTTTCTAATTTCACAAAGCTCCATTTCTGTTGTTACATGATGTGTCAGCTTGATTTCTATTATTCATTCCTTTGCCCTGTTCCTCTCACTACTTTTATCTGCACTTTGCATCTCTATATCTTGATTGTTTCTGATCTCCTCAACAATTCTTCATCACTGTGGGCATTTGTCATCACAGAAAGCCTAGCCAGTTTTGAGAGTTCACAGTCCCCAGAATTTTTTACTTCTATATTTACTGGAGTAGCAAAACTCATTTTTTCTTAAATCAGTTCACTCTGCTTTCCAGTAAGTCCCTGGTGGCTGTATTTTTGGATTCGTCTCTTCTCCAGTCTGTCAGGTATTCTGTGCCTTCCCTCTGCTTCTTCCCGTACTGATGTTGTATCACTGAGGTTCTATAACTCTCCATGTTTAAGCTAATTCATTTTTTGTGTGTTTCATGAGGTTATCTGGACATTTGGTTTGATTTTACAGTCATGTGTCAGGAATATGTTCTGAAAAATGCATTGCTAAGCCATTTGATTATTATGAAAACATCATAGGATGTACTCAAACCTAAAAGGTAGAGCCTACTATATACCTAGGTCACATGGTATATCATATTGTTCCCAAGCTACAAACTTTCCTGTACAACATATTGCAGTACCTGTACAGTACTGAAAAAATTGTAGGCAACTGTAACACAATGGTAAGTATTTGTGTATCCAAACAGAAAGTACAGAGTAAAAAATAAGATATTACATTCTGATGGGACCAACATTGTACACGTGGTCCATTGACCAAATGACTTTATGCAGTACATGACTGCATATGGTTACTAGGCCTTAAGTTTTTAGTATGTAGCTTCACTGTCTATTTTTTTTTTTTGAGTTGGAGTCTCACTCCATTGCCCAGACTGGAGTGCAGTGGCCGCTCCTGGCCACCACAGCCTCGATCTGCTGGGCTCTGGCAATCCTTCCACCTCAGCCTTCCAAGTAGCTGGAACTACAGGCGCGCGCTACCACGCCCGGCTAATTTTTTTGATTTATTGTAGAGATGAGGTCTCGCCTGCCCAGGCGGGTCTCGAACCTGCGGGCTCAGGCAATCCACTCACCTCAGCCTCCCAAAGCGCAGGATTATAGTCTGAGCCACCGAGCCCGGCTCACTGTCTATTTTTATGTTGGATTCTGGCAGATTCAAGAATTATGCAACCATTACAACCAACTTCTCAGACTCCACTAGAACATCTTTTAAGCTAATATGTTGCATAAATAATTCCAGAAGTTATAATAATTAAATGATATTTAATTACTAATATTGAATTATATCAATAAAATTTGAAAGGACATTTAAAAACGTTGGCACCATTGCATTTCATTACAAACTTAGAAAGCCATTTTCACTGTGATGTTTAAAAATTATCTTAAAAATTATCTATCTAGGAGACACCATCACAATTTATAGCACTAAAATTACATTCATGCAATCAGGAGCATTATAGCTATTTATGTTGCTGATATAACTAGTAGTAATATTAAAATATATTAATCTCATCTTTCATGAACGTAGGAGTACAGGTCTAAGATTACAAGATTAATGACAAAATTAACCCTAGAACCCACCTAACAGTGGGCAAAGACTGTAAATGTATTACTTGACATCTTTGGTTTGTCTCAGGCTAAACAAGTCAGAAGAGACAGGTGAGGTACACTATTACAGTTATAGCTAGTAGGAGCTGCAAAATGCCAAGGTGTATATTCTGTGAGCTATTCCAGAAATTCAATAAAAATATTAATTTTTGGCTGATTTGGAGTCTATTTTGATGTTTGATTTGTCTTGGTTCCACAGTTTCAGGAAATAGAGACATTTGTTAAGGTAGTTTATTTTTATTTCTGAAAATAAAAATAAAAAATCATGAGGCTCTAAAGCGCATTTGCAGGGTTATGTTTTAAATACTAAAATAATTTCAAAAGAAAATTTATTAAGAAGTCAAAATATAAAATTTTCAATAATTCTAAGGCGTGACAAAAATATGTCAGTTCCTTATGAGAATCAATGAAAGGAAAACCTTTCTTAATTATTATGGGCAAAAATATTTTGGCCCGTTTTTCTTGTTTCCCTTCATAGGCAGGAGGTTTGGAATGTTGACATGCCACTTGAAGTGTGCTCTGATCTGGTGTCAGAATGTTTGGCTTACCGGCCAGAGAAAGATTGCCATTTACTGAAGTGAACATGGAGTACTTATTCATGCAAGTTTTTCTACCCATGTTTTCTCCTGATAAAATGCCATATTAGAAATAGTTAAAACAATGGAAAGTGTTCAATCTGAGGAATATAAAACGGGAAAGAATGGAGGGCATGACTCTGCATTCAACTAACCAAAATGTTGTTATGAGGGAAAAAGCTTTTATGACATTATTTCAGAGGGACCAATTACCACACATAGACAAGAGTTATAAAGAAGTGAATTTCAGCTACAAGACTGATGAAGCCAGTCTCTCTACTTCCCAAGACTTAAACGTCTTGCCCCTGTTTCCACCCAGACTTATTCTCAGAATACTGTTGTTCTTCCAGTAAATAACTTTCCTTCAAATTCATATTCTTCTTCCCCTGAAATTCCTCTTCCACAATGGAGGTCTTGCCTGTGTTAAAAGAATACACCTTTACAGAATGGATTATTTAACATCGAAGATAGTATTGAACACAGGGAAGTTAGTTTGATTTCAAAATTATTACGCTGAGATATGGTTACATTATACATGCCCAACTGTGAGTTTCCCCATCAGAGGGAAAACGACCAAAGGATAGAACTTATTTTGAAAGCAAATGCAAGCACCTTGGCCATTAGAATAAACCAGATGAAAAGTTTGTGGTTGCTGAGCAATTATAGGTAATTCCAAATAAATTGCCTTCAGTGGCACCTTCACAGTCACACTGGGCACTCCCACTGAGCAGAGGTAGGGGGAAGAGAGACAGGGGACAGATACTGTTTCAGTTGATTCCACCACACATTTAAAGACATCCAATTTTTGCTTAGTCATTGAATCCGTTTGGCTCTAGAATTTATTTTTTTTCAGAATTTATTTTTTTTAAAGAGTGCATACATACATTTTTAAGGTCTTGGATCGATCTCTTTCTTGGGTTAGGTGTTCTGGCTCTTTACCACTAGACAAGGGGGAGTAGAGAGAGATATAAATATTTAGTTCAATACCCAAGATTTTCAGTTGAATCCAGGAGCTCCAATTAATTTCTGGGGGTCACGTCTTAGAAGACTGTGAGTGACCAAAAGTATAATATCCAATAGGCATGCTGAGCAGAAGAGAATCAAATACAAGCTATAGTCAGAAAATCCTAAATTTAAAATTGACTTCAGCACTCATGATCTACATAAATTTTGAGCAAGTCACTTTTAATGAAAGTCAGTGTTCTCATTATAAAATCGGATATAACAATACTTAGATCACAAATATTTGAATTTTTTCTTTCAATTCTTTTGCCTTCTTTTTTTCATTTCATTATCTTTTCTTGCTTTTTTTTTTTTTTGACTTGTATTCCAAAAGTGGACTACACTATGCAGGTTAGTCTCTCACAAAGAACAACTGAATGGTTAATCAGAACAGTTTTTAAAATTGAAGCATTTCAAGGTTAATATTCCAAAGAAGGAAGCTCAGAGAAGTTTAGCTCTCCAAGCTACCAGAATGGGTAACTGCGAGACTGAAAAACTGAACTTGCTTTTTTATAGCCTAATGGAACTATGGGAACAAAATCTGGAGTCAACTATCTGTCAAGGATAGTGAGACTTAATAACATCCCACCATGGTCTGGTTAGGGCGTGGAAAGACTATTCTCTAAAAGTACGAATAGGCCAGAAAAAAAAGTTGTGCTACATGTACAAATTAAAATCCAGTTTCAAATTGTCTCAGTTCCTTAAATTAGATTAAGATGATCTGTGATTGGTAGTCCCCCTAGCTGCCTGTCAAAAGCAAACATAAATTATCTCTGGAACAAGATAGCATTAATCCCAAGTATCAACTTTTTGTATAATGTTGACAAAAGATAGTCAACATTACAGAAAGAGAGACAGGCAGAGAGAGAGAGAGAGAGAGAGAGAGAGAGAGAGAGAACTGTAGAAACAGCTATAGAGCGGATCCAGATAGTGTATATAGACTTTTAAAATAATTTCTCTCCTCCTTCTCTTCTTCCTCTCTCTTTTCCTCCTCTTTGTTCTCTTCTTCTTTTATTAGTATCCTTGAATATAAGTCTATCAGATTTTAGTTGGAGACCCACACTCTTAGTTTATTTTATCTGAGCTAACTTATGAAACTGAAAGCATTTCCTGGAAACAAGGTCCTAATCATTTTTAATAATAAAAAAAATTTCAGTAGCTTTAGGGGTACAAGTGACTTTTAGTTCCATGGATTAATTGTATAGTGGTAAGTCTGGGTTTTAAGTGTACCCATCACCCAACTAGTATGCATTGTCCTTGATAGGTAATTTTTCCTCCCTCACCTGCCTCTTAGTCGCTTTCCTTTTGAGTTTCCAATGTCCGATGTATAGTCTTACTAATACAGAAACTGGAACTGTAAGTGGGAGCAGCAGCCAGCAAACATTGTATTGGCTAAAAGACTTGGCACTAAGTGTCAGAGAGTGAGAAATTGTTATGTAAACTGGAGGAGTATTGATATTGAAATTGAAACATTTGATAACAGTTATCCTTGAAATAACTTGGAACTCAGAAGTACACTTAAAGTTCTAGCTCTAAGAGAAAATGGAAAAGGGAATGTAAATCAAGTGTATTGGTTAACACTGGCTTTATTTAACAAAGTGCTGCAAGAAAAAGATGGGCTCAGAAAAGAATTGACTGTATTGCAAACAGGAATGTAAGATCACAAGGGAGCCCATAAATATGGGCACTTGCAGGAAGGAGAAGTTTGTTAAGTGTCTTTGGTGGTTGTTGCTCCTACTTGTAGTACCAGTTTCTGTTTTAGTCAGACTAGGCCTTCATGTTGTAGTAACAAACAGTCTCGAATCTCTGAAGTATAAAATAAGTGTTAATTCCCCTCCCACACACATACTACAAGTTCATGAAGGTCTTTAGAGGTACTTTGCTCATGTTATTTACTTGTGTGTCCAGACTGATGTTCTAGTCACATTTCCCACTATCTGAGAGATACAGATCTCTGGAGGGATTCATATTAGCATTAAACGTGCTTGTCACTTTTGTTCACAACATATTGTGCAGAACTAGTCACATGACCCAACGCACACAAAGAGGCCAGGGAATGGAATTTTACCATGTGCTTAGAAGATGGGGAAATAGAAACATTTTGTGAACAACACTGATGACTACCACATAGACCCCTGTGTATGTAGAAGCTGGGTGAGTGGAGAAAGTGACAATACAAAACAGCTGTGAAAAAAGTGGACACTCCACTAACAGTCTTGGGCTGTTAGAATATTCATATGAAAAAATGCAAAAGTCATATTCCTAGTATTTATCTTATTCAAAAAGCTAATACCAATTTTGTCAAGAATATTCTGGGAAATTGAGAAAGATGGAACTCTCCCCAAATCATCGTATGAAGCTAATATCACACTGATACTCAAACCTGGCAAAGACTCAACAAGGAGAGAAAATTATAGGCTAATCTTCTTGATTCTAGGAAGTTTAAATATGTAAAAATAGAAAGATGGTTTTTACAATATTCAAAGAAAACATTTAAAAGTTCTTTCCAAATTAGGCTAGGGAAGAAATTCAGAAGACAAAAATTTCCAAATAAGGAAAAGGCTAATAAATATAATTAAAGAACAAAAAAAGTCAGCAAGAACAATGTTACCATAAACTAAAAAGTCATACTACAGACTAGGAGTAGCTATTTGCAAACTATGTAACTGACAACAAAGTAGAAACTACAACATATATTGAATTTCAATAAGTCAATAAAAATGATCATCAAAATGAAAAATATCAGACCACTCAGAGTGGCTCAAGCTTGTAATCTCAGCACTTTGGGAGGCCAAGATGAGAGGATAACCTAAGCTCAGTGGTTTCAGACCAGCCTGGGCAACTTGGTGAGACCTCATCTCTATAAAAAAAAAAGCTGAGCATGGTGGCACGTGCCTGTAGTTCCAGCTACTTGGAAGGCTGAGGCAGAAGGATCTCCTGAGCCCAGCAGGTCAAGACTGCATTGGCCGTGAGTGTGCTCCTGCACTCCAGCCTGGGCAACAGAGTGAGACTACAACTAAAAAACAAATTTTCTGTGAATTTGTAAAAAATACAAATGAAATACTCTACAGCAGTTTCAGTGAACAAAGCAGTTATACTAACATGGATACAGATCAAATGCAATTTTTAGACAACAAATATTTCAAAATAATATATATTGGAAATTATATAGGCTTGAAAATGAACTTTCAGACAAATGGAAAACAGAAGAAGATAAGAGTAGCTATTCTAATATCAGATAAAGCAGCCTTTAAGCTATCAAAAATTGAAAAGGATACAGAGGACACCACATAATGATAAAAGGTTCAACCCACCAGCAAGAAATATTTATCCTAAACATATTTGCATGCAACATAGGAGTTCCAGGTTTTATAAATCAACTACTGGGTAAGATAAAAAATGGACATTGACTTATACACATTCATAACTGGAGATTTAAATACTCCACTAACAATCCTAGATAGAATATTGAGGCAAAAAAAAATCAATAAGAAGATCTTGATGCGTGACTAAATGGAGTTAACAGACATCTACAGAACACTTCACCCAACAACTGCAGAGTATGCATTCTTCTCATCAGCACATGGAACATACTCCAAGATGTACTACATTCTTGGTCATAAATCAAGCATAAAAAAATTTCCAAAAGATTGAAATAATATCATGCATCTTCTCAGATCACAGTGGAATAACAATAAATATCACCACCAACAAGATCCCTTCCAAAACACACAGAGACATGGACACTAAACATCATACTGATTAACAACTTCTGAGACAACATAGAAACCAAAACAGAAATCAAAAGATTCCTGGAAACAAATGGAAACAAAACACATCAGAGTCTCAGGGATGCTTTGAACGCAATATTAAAAGGAAAATTTATAGCTCTGCACATATACATCAAGAAAACTGAAAGATCACATGCAGATAGCCTTATGGCACACCTAAGGGAGCTGGAATGGCAAGACCACCAAAATCCCAACTTCAGTAGAAGATTCCAGATCACTAAAATCCAGTCGCAATTGCAGGGCATAGAAGACAAAACTATCATAGAAAAAAATCAACAAGACAAAAAGCTGGTTCTTTGAAAGGATAAATAAGATTGACAAGCCCTCTAGGCAGATTGACTAAGGAAAAGAGAGAAAAAACCCAAATAAATGCAATTAGAAATGCAAACCATGAAGTCACAACTGACCCTAAGGGAATTAAAAAGATTATCAGATATTACTGTGCACACCTATATAGGAATAAACTTGAAAACCTACAGGAAACGGAGGACTTTCTGACATCACACAACCTTCCAAGGTTGAAACAAGAAGACACTGAAAACCTAAACAGGCCAGTGACAATCCAGGAAATCGACTTTGTCGTAAGAAATCTACCTACAAAAAAGATCCCTAGACCAGATGGCTTTCCAGCTGAATTCTACAAAACATACTAGGAGGAGTTGACACCAAACTTATCGAAAGTATTCTGGGAAATCGAAAAAGATGGAACTATATCCAAATCATTTTATGAGCTAACATCACACTGATATAAAAACCTGGCAAAGACCCAACAAAGAAAGAAAATTATAGACTAATCTCATTGATGAACATAGATGTAAAAATTCTTAATAAGATTCTGGCAAATCAGATTGAACAACACACATCTCAAGAATCATCCACCATGAACAAGTAGGTTTCATTCATGTGATGCAGGGCTGGTTCAACATCTGCAAGACCATAAATGTAATTTGTACATTAACAGATGCAAAGAAACAGAACATGATTATATTGTTAGACAAAGAAAAAGCATTTGACAAAATTCAGCATCTCTTCTTGATAAAAATCTTTGAACACCCAGGCATAGAAAGAATATTTCTCAAAACAGTAAGAGCCATCTATGTTAAACCCACAGCCAATATCTTGCTCAATGGACAGAATTTGGAAGCATTCCCCCTGAAAACAGAAACAAGACAAGGCTGCCCACTCTCACCCTTCCTATTCAACATAGCCCTGGAAGTCCTTGCTAGAACAATCAGGCAAGAGAAGAAAATCAGGGGTATTCAAATAGGAAAAGAGGAAGTTAAGCTATCCCTCTTTGCTGATCATATGGTCCTATACCTTGAAAACCTAAGAAAGCTTTTCAAAAACTTCCCTGCACTGATAAATGACTGGTAAAATTTGGGGGTACAAATTCAATACGCAAAAGACAGTTGCAGTTTTATACACTAGCAACAAACAGGCAGAGAACCATATAAAAAGCACAGTCCCATTCACAATAGCCACAAGAAAATAAAATACCTTGGCATCTACCTAACCAGAGAAGGGAAAGACCTTTGCAAGAACTACAAAACACTGCTCAAAGAAATCAAAGATGACACAAATAAATGGAAAACACTCTTTGCTCATAGACTAGAAGAATCAATATTGTCAAGATGCCCATCCTATCCAAGAATATCTACAGATTCAACACAATACCCATCAAATTACCAACATCATTGTTCTCAGATCTGGAAAAGATGGTACAGAAATTCACATGGAAACAAAAAAGAGCACAAATAGCTGAAACAATCCTTAACATCATTCATCTCAGACCTGGAAAAAATGGTATGGAAATTCATATGGAAACAAAATAAAAGCACAAATAGCTGAAATAATATTCAGCAAAAGGAACAAAGTGGAGGTATCACACTTTCAGACATTAAACTTTACTGAAAGGCCATAGTAATAATAATAATTTAAAAAGCCTGGTATTGGTATGAGAACATGCATATAGACCAATGGAACAGGACAGAGATTCTGGAAGCAAAAATTTGATATCTCAACCAACTCATCTTTGACAAATCCGCCAATAATAACCACTAGGGAGAAGAGATCTTATTTAGCAAATGATCCTGGGAAAACTGGCTGACCACATGCAGAAGAATGAAACAGGACTCCCTCCTATCATCATATACAAAAATCAACTCTAAATGGATCAAAGACCTAAACGTAAAACCTCAAACTAAAAGAATCCTGGAAGAAAATGCAGGGAACTCTCTTATGAACATTGGGGTAGACAACCAATTCTTGATGAGCTCCCCCAAAAAAATATGCCATAAAAGATAAGATTGGCAAGTGGGACCTCATCAAATGAAAAGCCTTTGCACAGCAAAAGAAACCATCAAGAGAAGAGGAGACAACCTACAGAATTGGAGGAAAAATTTTGCTAATTGTGTATTGGACAAAGGACTAACATCTAGGATCTACAAGGAACTCAAATGAGACAAAAGGAAAAAATAGAAAAAGAACCCTATTAAAAATGGACTGAATACATGAATAGACAACCCTCAAATGAAGACATATGAACAGCCAACAGATACATGAAAAAAAAAATGCCCAGCCTCCCTAATCATCAGAGAAATGGAAATTAAAACCACATTGAGATATCACCTAACTCCAGTAAGGATGGTCATCATGAATGAACTTAAAAAAAAAAAAAACAATAGACGCTGATGCAGGTGTGGAGAGAAGGGGACACTTCTACACTGTTGGTGGGAATGCAAACTAGTCCAACCCCTGTAGAAAATAGTGTGACAATTTCTAAAGGAACTAGAAAGTGACCTTCCATACACATTCAGCAATTCCTCTTCTGGGAGTATCAGAGGAACTCAAATCATTCTACAAAAAAGACACCAGTATACACACATTTATTGCTGCACTATTCCCAATAGCAAAAACATGGAACCAATCTTATTGTCCATTGAAAGTGGACTGGATAAAGAAAATGTGGTGCATATACATGATGGAATATTATGAGGCCAAAAAGGACAAAATCATGGCCTTCACAGCAAATTGGATGGAGTTGGAGACTTAGTGATCTATCACAGAAACAAAGAACCAAGTATCACATGTTCTCAGTCATAAGTGGGACCTGAACATTAACTACAATAAAACAAAGATGGGATCGGCAGTAGTGGGACACTGCCAGGGGAGGAAGGGGAGCCTGTGTCTTAAACCAGGGGAAGTGAGGACAGGTTGGAGGCCCAAATTCACCTGCATGTAGGTTACTTATGTACCTAATCCTGCCTTGTATCCCATATCCATTTATTAAAATAAAATGAAAAAAGGGAAAAAATGTTTTAAAATAATATATGCAGCATGGTACCATTTGTGTAAAATTATGCACTCTACAAACATTTGTTTTTCTACAGATGAATATATGTGGTAGAACTTTAAAGATATCTAGACTTATTTCACAGTAGGTTTTCAAATAGGAAGAATGGATGCAGATATGTTAGTTTAATTTGTAATGTTTCATTTAATGAATTATATAGATGGATGAATAGATTTCTAAAGCAAATGATATCTGCTTAATACGGTAGTAAGTACCTAGGTGGACTATTAAATAATTTTCTGTACTTTTTTGTACATTTGAATCATTTAAAACTTAAATATAAAAATTAGAAAATAAAAGAAAAATGTAAGTCCCTTATAGATCTTTTCAAGTCACTATACACACATGTTGCATAGGTGTAAATTTATGTGGATACACATTATATGCACACATAATGGTTGTATTAGTTAAGTTACATTTCACGCAAGCAACTTATTTGGAGCACACATAATTAGAAAACAGGAGACAGACAGTTCAAGGGTTGGTGCAGCAGTCCCATGATGCTATCAAGTCTCATGTTACCTGGGCTTTTAAAAAGCTTTACTCTGCCAACCAATTGGCAATGGTTCTAAGAAGGTTACAAAGGTCTGGTCATCACATTCTCATAGGAATATATATATGTATATTCTCTTTTTCAGGGAGAAAAGTCTTTCTAAAATACTGCCATCAGAAAACCCCTTATATTTCATTTATAGTATGGGGGTTTTTAATCTCAGGCAAAGGGGACTAGAATTTCCATATTTGATTCTGACAAGCTATGGTTCTGTTAGCTAGAAAGAAGAATGAGTGTTGAGTGGTAATTAACGAATGGATTATGTTGTGAGAATAATAAGAATAATACCAAATATTATTGCAGATCATTACTATATACCAGGCACTTCTCTAAATACTCAACTTGTAGAGTCCCTTAATTATCATAATACCCTACAAGGTAGACTCTCTAATGGAAGGGGAAATTAAGGCTCAGAGAGACTAAAGTACTGTAGGTAGAAAGTGGCAGAGGCAAGATTTGAACCCAAGTCATTGCCTTGATTTATTAAGCACTCACTAAGACATTGGGGATATATATTCTTCTGCAGCAGTTTAGAGTTCAATTGGCCAGAAAGAACTAAAAGTAGATGGGCCAATTCACTTTTTGATAAGTTCTACCTCATGTTAATGGCCCTGCCCTGAAAGAGTAACTGCATGTTCCTTGAAGCATATGTTACTAGCTTCTCTTGGCCTTATGGAAATATTTCCAAATGATTCCCATTGCCCTGACTCTGCCATAGTTAAATTTACACTACATAAACCTCTAAATATAAATACCTCTTAAGTGTGTGTGCCCTTCATTTGACAATGAAGAGTTTTGGGGTGTGGAGAGCTTTTCCATGAAAATGACATTTCTCTTTGTGCCTAAGGTTTCTGTCCATTTCTTTGGAATTACTGACCATGGTGTAAAATTGGCCTTAAAAATACAAATATATTTTTTCTTTCTTACAATATTGTACTAGGCCTTTTTCATTTTTAGTTACCATCATTTGAGAACCCACTTTGTTCCTAATATTTCATTGCACATTCTATAAAGGTCATTTTATTGAACACAGTCCTGTGGACTATTTATTATCGGCCCCCCTCTTTACACATGTAAAAAACTTTTAAAACTTTGAATAAGTTTTATGGAGTCTAGCATTATCCTTTTATGAACAGATGAATGAATTATCTAGATCAGAGATATAAAGAGGAGGCAGGTCTTGAAAGATTAGCATCTACATAAAATGGATTAGTGAGTCTGAGTTTATATTCAGACCTAGTAACCAAAGACAGTTTTCTCAGGAACACCTGGAACAAAACCTTGCCATCTCTAGCTTGGGGAACCCAATGAAAAGTTCTTAGGCTTTAATTCTGATGTAGATGTCTTTTTAAATGCCATGCTGATCAATGGGCACTAGGTCAAACCATTTCCTTTTTGTAGCTATGTGCTGTGGTACACCTTTTTCATTTCTGCTGCCTTCCACTGAGGACCCCACTAGGCTGGGTTGATCCTTAGACAGTTAGTGAAACCATACCAACAAATAATTCTTCTCTTGGCCGTGTGTTCTCTACCTCATGGTTTATTTTACTGTGGCTACTCTTTTCATTAATAGTTGTTTACACTTCACAGCAATACTTGTTGGCCTTGGCAAAAGTCATTGGCTCTACTCATTTTCGGCCTTTGACCCAAGACAAATGACCATATTTGACAGTATTTTTGCTGTGTAAGAGCAACTAGTAAAAAGCAGTTAATTAAATAAAGTGGGCTGTCACATTGAGAACAGATACAAGCATATCGGTGCACTGCTAACCCGTTGCTTCTTGAAGAACAGCCTCTTGTCGGAGAGAAGGTCAACATAGAGATAGAAATATGTAGAAGAAAAGTGAGAAAATATGGACAGGTATATACTTTTATGACTCTTCATCCCCAAATAAATGTTTTCTTACGAGAAAGGAAGAAACTCATATATACAGTGCGCCTGTCTTTAAGTTGCTCAAGTTTGTCGTCACATACAGCCACCTCTGCTGCTTCCCTGCCCCTAGACTTTAATTCACTTTGTCTTCATCCCATTTAGCTACAAGTCCTAAAGGAAGGACCAGCCACTGAGAGGGCAATATACTTGAGCCGCACACCTTCAATCAAACAGCCAGCATCATATGGTTATTTGCAAGTCTTGAAAGTACTACTTACTAGGGCCTTCGTGTTCTTTTTAGTCAGCTGAAGAGAAAGTGCTGCTAAACTGCCGGATTGGCAGAGCTGAGTTTATACAGATGGAAGAGTTAGCAGAGACCACAGAACAAATACCAGCAACCAACCCATTTCACACTTCTGAAAAAAGAGAGAAAGGAATGACAGAGGCAGGCCAAAGCAAACAGCCTTTGGAAAACTTGAAACTGTGGGCTGGAATTTTCAGCTGTTCCTATTCTTTTCACACTCCTCTTGAAGAGTGTGCTCCACTCAGGAGAGTACAGACTTTCTGCATTTACACTTCTAAGGTTTGATCTTTTACAAAAAAAGATGGCTATTTCCCAATCACTAAACAAGTGCTGTTTCAAACATCATCAGCACAGTTTTTCTGGACTCTGATCTTTTTGTAGGGGACAGGGAAGGTATCAATCTTTGCAGAAGAGTCCATGTTGTTGGGATTCCCTTAGCTTGACTTTCTGTGCCATGTACCAGCTTTTACCCTTTATTTTCTCTGTTTTATTTTCTTGCAGGAAAGAAAGCCATTTTCTCTCTTTTTCCCTAGCGTATGCTGAGACATAAAACTTCCCCACAATCTGCTACCATGCACAAATACCCTTCAGTTTCCACTACAGCACTTGGGTGCTTATCAAATTGTATTCTAAAGTAAACACAAATGTTGTTGCTGCCTTGGGGATGTGTGATGTTTCTAGCTCCAACTTCAGAAGGCCTGAAGACAATATTTGGAGACAAAAATTAAAGAGAGATTTAGCCCGAATAGCTGTGAAATGGGCAGCTTCCATCACTAGTGTGGTTGCATAGAATTTATGGATGGTGGATGGAAGAAACTTTCCTGTGGGCTGGCATAAGAGAAGCCAATGGAACGACTTCAGATAGGATACTTTGTCTGAGAAAGTATGAAAACTCTGTGTACATGAGGCAGACCATACTATAATAATTTTAGCTCTGGAAGGGTTGGAAAATGGCTGTCAGAGATCTTTTTAACAGGTTAACCAGGTTACCCAGCTAGTTTACCAGAAATGTGTGGATGTGTGTCTGTGAGGAAAATTTCTGCAACTGTGTTCAAAAACAGTTCCATCTGTTCATATGTATTTAAAATGCTTAGATGGGGAAAAAAAAGAAAATGCAAAAACAAGAATCAGACCCTTTAAGGAACAGATCATCTCAATTCAAGTTGGTAACAGTGGATGACACACAGGCCAATAAACAAAGGGCCAGTGGAAATTAGGTGCTGCTGTAGGAGGGAGAGGGAAACAGGCTGAGGATAGTCAAGGGATGTTTCCCACTGGTACTTCTGACTGGAGGAGATATCCAAAGGCTGGTGTACTGAAATGTGTGCATGGCTCTTGGTTTATGAGAAATGGAATTGAGTTCAAAAAAAGCCCGTTAGAGAAAGTACTGACATCCTGACGATTCTGAACACAAAGAAGGAAAAATCTTCGTTGGAGGTGGCAGAGAAAAGAAATAATAAAAGTTGTATTGGTGGATGAAACCAAGGTGAAGGAGGAGTGCAAAGCAGTGCATTTGAATGGACACACTGGGTTCAAAGGTAGAAACATCCTTTGAGAGAGCAAACAAACAAAATGACTAACTAACTGGGATTTTAACAGACCAGGATTCAGAGCAGAGGGGATGAAGCAGGTGAACAACATTTCCAGTGTTAAGTTCCTCCTGGTTTTTCCCTTGTGAGAAAATATCCTGAGGAGGTACATGTAGGTTCCATTATCAGATGATAAGGAATTTAATGCTAGTGTTAAATAGGGCAGATGATCCTTGACATGCTCTTTTACATCCTAAGGGAAACACGACCTGGAAAACATCTGTATGAAATTTCTGTAAGAAATCTTAGAATGTCCGTTACTTTGTAATTGATTAAGATTAATGTATACTGTGATCAAGTTAGAAAACCTGTTAAATCCCGATTTCTTCATCTGAAAGCTGGCAGTGTTGGAGAATTCCATCAGAGTGGTTTAGGAGCAGCACAGCTTCCCGTGGCGTCTCCAAAATTACAGCAATAAGTGGTAAGTGGCGATGTGCTGGAGGGACAGGTCATGGTGAGGCAGTCTAGGTCTCGCTGGCTTGTCCTCTGCTTGCCAGTTGCTGATGTCCTAGACTACACATGACAGATTATAACACCATGGACTTGACCATTCAAGACTTTACAGTGCTAACGTTCTCTGATGAAACCTTTTTAATACATGAAATGACATAAAAAATCAGAATCAGTCTTAGATCTTATGATCTTGGGGTAGCTCTCATCTCATCTTGATCATTCCTAGCTCACAGATGAGGGGCTAAGCAAGGGGGTTTAGAGGATACTATCTCTCACTTTCCATCACTTCTTTCAGCATTATCACCTGCAATCATCATGTTATATATACTTACATGTTATATACATATGAGGACTAGACTCTGACCTTTTTTTCTTTATCCAAGTTCCTAAGAGGCTTAGGGAGTCACACCTGATAAGGACTCACCAGACAAGGTTTTATTACCCCTACTATCCCAATATACTGAAGTGTGTTTTCCAACTTGACTCTAGCATAACAACACACAACATATAGCCAAGGAAATCAAAGTATTTCATGACTCTGCAAAGCCATCTCTTGGGGAATCCCAGACTCCAGAGACTTTGTCCACTATTGATTTCCAAAATTCCTTCAATAGTTGGACTCCCAGGTTCTGGAAAATCTGCCTGCTACTGATTTCCAAAATTCCTTAGATAAGAACTACTAATTGCAAGTCAAGAAATTCTTAAATCCACCTATAACCTGCAAGACCACACTTGAAAATCTTACTCCTTCCCAGGTTGAACCAATGAAAATCTCACATGTATTGATTTATGATTTTGTGACTTCTGCCTCCCGAAAATGTTATAACCAAACTGCAATTCAGCCACCCCAGACTCATGCTCTTAAGGCTGTGTCCTGGGCCTTGTCACTCAATTGTCTCAGAATAAACCTCTTCAAGCTTATTTGGCTGAACTTGGAATTTTTGCCTTGTCATATATAATATTAATAAAATGCAGTTTTGGATAATGTAATATAAACAAAATGTAAAGATAAATACAAATATAAGGTTTTTGCTTGTTTATTTCTTCTTCCCTTCACTAGAATGTCAGCTCCATGGGAACAGTGTCATTTTATCTACTATATTTACTTCTGAATTGCCTGTGGCCAGGACAGTATCTGCACATAGTAGGTGCATCAAAGACTATGGAATACATGTATAGACACCTGAATCTATTCTTCAGAAAGCCCCCACTGACCTTTGTTTGGACATTTTACAATGTAAGATTCTGCTTGCAATTCAAATTCAAACCTTCCCCACACAGGTTTTCATCTTCCTCTCATATATTGTAGCTTCTACTTCTGGTCAGTGTTGCCCAATCCAGTGGCCATTTTCTACCATGCCTCATCTGACATTTTCAGGAATATTTTCACAGCCAGATGAAGTCTGGGGTCCCTTAGAAAGCATATGAAATGCATCAATTGAGATGATCGTGTGGTTTTTTTTATCTTTCATCTGTTAATACGGTGCATCATATTGACTGATTTGCATATATGAGATCAACCATGGATACCAAGGATAAATCCTCCTTGGTCATGATGTATAATCCTTTTGGTATATTGTTAAACTAGTTCACTCATATTTGAGAGTTTTTATCAGAGATATTGGCTGGTTCCCAACACACACACACACATACACACACACACACACACACACACACACAATAGTAACTGTGTGACAAGATGAATATTCTAATTTGCTTGACTGTAGTAACCATTTTGCTATGTGTATGTATATGAAAACATCATATTTGTAACATAAACAAATATAATTTTCATTCTCTAAAAATACACAAGATCTGGTTAATATGAACCACATCCAAGTCTTGGATATAGATCTGTCTCAAGAAAAACTGAATCTGTTGACCACTTCCTTCCCTCCTCCTATTTCCTGGCCAGGCCAGTCACTTTCACTCCTTCTTCTGTCAGTCATTCTCTCATCAGTTATCATCTGCACTAATAGTTGATGCCATTTCTGATAATCGTAGTTTCTCATGCAGCATTCCATGTGCTCTGGACACCTACTCTGTACCATCACTATGTTAGGTGTTATATGTATTAATACAATGAATGTGTCAGATGGTCCCACAATTCAAGGAGTTTAGAGGTTAGATGAAAAGGCATCAAGCTTTTATGACCATGACCCACAGTTAAAATATATATATGGAGAGAGAGAGAAAGAGAGAGAGAGAGAGAGAGAGAAAACATGAACAGAGACATAGACCGTAGACATGACATAGATGTATTTTTTCCAAGTTTTATGAGACTATATTTATCTGGGTGATGTTTCCCATTATTTCTAGAGTAGTTTGTTTTATTTCATTAAACATCTGGTTATTATTCACTGTATTGACCTCATTATCTAGTTATAAGTTGCAATAAGTATAATTAATTAGATACAGGCAATTCGGATATCCCCATTCTAGAATGGGAGGTAGGTTCTTTTTTTTTTTTGAGTTGGAATCTCACTCTTTCACCCAGACTGGAGTGCAGTGGCACACTCCGGCCACCGCGGCCTCAACCTGCTGGGCTCCAGCGATCCTTCTGCCTCAGCCTTCCTCAGCTGCCTCAGCTGGAACTACAGGTGCGTGCTACCACGCCTGGCTAATTTACTTATTGTAGAGTTGAGGACTCACCAGCTTCTCCGGGCGGGTCTTGAGCCCGCAGACTCAGGCAATCCACTTGCCTTGGCCTCCCAAAGTGCTGGGATTACAGGCTGAGCCACCAAGCCTGGCAAGGAGGGAAGTTCTTAAAGTCATTATAATGGAGTAAAAAGTATGCGCAAGGCAATGGAAGCCAGAAAAGAGTTATGACTCTTTCTAAAAAGATAATCTCTAGAACTATGTTTCTCAAACTCTATTAAGCACAAGAAGTACCCTGGAATTTATTTAAAAAGCAGACTCTTATTTAAGAGGTAAAGAGCAGAGCCTGTCAGGAGGTGGGAAATTGGGCCTGGGATCTTGTGTTTCTAACATGCTTTCATGTGATACTGGTGCTGCTGGGCCATGAACCACACTTTGAAAATCAGGAGTGATGTCTAAGGGATGGCCAGATTCATCTGGAGATAGAGGGAGACAGGAAAGGCATTCGGGTAAAAAGAAGGACATTAGCAATGTTTCTGTGAGTTACATAGGGACAACGAGCATCCACATTGCCTTTAGAATTACCTGTGCCTGTGTTACAGTGAAAGATGGAGCCTGTCCTTAGTAATGAAGGACAATTATGACAGCAATAAACCACATTTTTTTTTGCACAAGAACAAATTCAGGAAAAAGGAAGAAAAATTTACAGATTACCTCTAAAAATAGATTTTCAAAAAATATTTTACTGTGAAACATTACACTACTGGCAACTGCAATTTGGCATTCTTACTAGATTCCTCTTTCCTGGTAGCGGGTAGAGATGGGTAGATGAGTGGAGCCCTAACCTCATCTCTCAGGTGCTGTACTGTCTAACCACAGTGCTGAAACTTGGAGCACATTTTATGTGAGATGAAATTAGGGTGGGCTTGGAGGGAGTTGTGGGTTGAGCAATATGAGGCTGGATTTGCCAATTTAGTGTCAAGACCAAAAAATAGTCTGTTATCCCATGATTCCTGGGAACCAGGGAACAGATTTTAGAAAGAGGGGAGGTTCTGACTGAGTCACAAAGAATGAGGAAAGCGGAAGCAAAATACTAAGGGGAATGTTTGAATTTCCTTGTTTACTTCAACCTGTAAGGGAAGTGAGGACTTGACCCCTCAAACTTTGTTTTCACTCAGTGTTCGTTCTTCCTCCCTTCACTATCACCCCTAAGTAAAAACTATTAGAAGTTTGTTAAGAATCAATTTAAATGCCACATCCCCAGCGGCAGCCTTGGTTTGTGACTCAGCCCTGTGGTGAGGGCAAAATCCGAAGTCCCCATCTGGCAGGGGTGATGGGAGAATTGATTGTAGCTAATGTGGCTCCAGGCAGATTTTTCAGTGCATTTGCTTGAATGTGTGGAGCAGGCTAACTTGGTTCTGCCTATGTTCTTTTTCTAGTCAGTGGCTGATTGCTCACTGCCTTCACTGAAAAGGCCTCGCTTTAGATGCTGGAGATATAATAATTGTGCCCCAAACAAAACCAGTTACAGCTACCAATGAACTTATAGTTCCATATAACTATAGGATGTTTTGGAATGATTCCTAAAATAAGGTGCTCCAAACATGGTGTGCTATTTTGCTTTATGTTCCTAACTGGATTGAGAAGTTCATTGGTTAGAGCTGTCCGGTTCTCCTGTTGATCATAAAGAATGATGGGAGAAGTCTGGCTTTTATGACGAGAATTTGTGCTCATGAAGATAAAGAAAACATGTTTACAATCTTATCCCAGGTCCTGAGACTGAACCAGCATGTGCCCACACTAAGCTGACTCTCAGCATAGATCCCCTTCCACTTGGCTTTGCAAGAAACCGTCTTCTCCTAGGAAACCACCAGTGGACATATTTATACATTGTTTGAGTCGGTTGTGGTGCAATAAGATAGTCCAGCACCTGGAGTTTGAAACATTTTTTCTTTTCTCAAAATTTGGTCTGTAACATATTGCAACAGAGTTATCCAAAATGTGGGCCTACTTTATCATATAAACGAGACAAGGCCTCTATGTATTGGCCCCTAGGTCATGTATTTCTTTCCTGTAGGTTGAGATCCATTAGTTCAAAAGCCTGGCAGTGTCAAACTCAAAATTTTTAACATCCAATTATTTAAAAAATAGCCCAAAATAGACTTTTAGAGCCTACTTGCTTTGCATATTCTGAGGAACCTCCCTCAACAGCAGCTGTTACTCCTTGATAAAATAGCTTCTTGTAGTTATAAGACCCCAAACCACACTGTCCTTTGGAGTTTTCTGACCCAAAGGCTCACCGTCATGATGCTAAGCGACATCACTTAGGCACGTGAGGCCCTCTCTAATACCTCTCCTCAGGTATTTCCCTTCTCTTCCTCCTCTTCTGGATGGTGGCCCCCTCCCTGTAAGCCTCTGATGGTCTCATGCTATGAGGGGCTTTTCCTCCCATGCAGCCCTGGCCAACTGCCACTAATAAAGCTTGTGTACTACTATCTCTCATAGTCGTATCTTTTTCCTTCATCAACCCTTGGATCCTTTGAGCCCTCTATATACTCCTACCCGAGATCTACAGAGTCAAAATATATGAGGGGAGGTGCTTGGAATTGAACAGTTTTTAGGAGCTTTTCCAGGTGATGTGTGTATGTGTGTGTGCCTGTGAATATCTGCATGTACCCACGTTAAAGTTTAAAATCCATGGGTTAGAAGATTTGGCTTGAATCCTGCATCTGACACTTGTTATTTGATTTGGGAAAATTCCCTTTCACTCTCTGAGCATCAGTTTTTTCTTATGTAGGTTTAAACTGATGACGTCTATATGAGAGAGATCTGTGAAGACAAAAATGCAATAGCGCACGTGGAAGTGGTCAGAGCGATGGCCGGCACATGGTTAGTGTTTCAAGCATAGGTGTGGGATCTGCATCTTTCTTCCTGTTCGTGTTCCTTTCTGATGTTCTTTGAAGTTAGTCCTTGTCATTCTAAAATATTTCCTTTTTACATGCTTTTTTGAATCATCTATCATCTGGGCCTCATCAGTGTACCAATTCACATGTAAATCTTACTTGACATATTACTATGCCCACCTGACATTGAATCTTTTAATCTTTCTGTCCCTCTGCTATTAGATCTCTTTGTAACTGCATTATCTAATGCTATGAACTAAGAGCTAGAGTTAGATGACAAATGCTGCACAAGGTACATTTGTATTGTGTTGTCACAGTTTTTATCACTAAACTCAGATGGGACCCAAATACTATTTTTATAGAAGATTTTGTTCAGTTCTACTTCACTGTCTATTGGAGATTTCTAGTTTTGCTAAATATTTTTTTCTCCCTCTGTGCTTAGACTCATCTACTGAAATATAATTATTTTTAGCAACTTTACTCAGTTGTTTGCAATTCTGTATGTAAGACTTTGCTCTTTGGGACATAATAAACACATGGCCCCATGTTCCAGTAAGAGATGTGTGAAGTCAAGGTATGATACCCTGGTGCTGGTTGTTAAATGAGATCATTTACCAAAGGTACCTTTGTGCAGTGTGGAAATTCTTAACCTCTAACGCATGGATCTTGTTTTTATTTTGTTAAAAAAACATTAAATGCTCTTGTCCAAAGAAGATATTTGTTCTTTACTTCATCCCAGTTCTTCACTATCCTCCAAGATTTAAAAAACCACAGCATGTACCAAATATATATGTGGTATCAAGAATAATTATTTTTTTTCTTCCAAGGTCAAGGCCAGGGACAGATGCACTGGAAACACCAAAATAAAATCATATGTGAATCTGACTGTAATACCATGTGGCTAGAGTGGGGAAAATAATAATACAACTCTGGTTTCATATGTTAACATTGGTAGTGAGCAGTGGGGTGGTGACTCACACAAAAGTATGCTAGCAGAATTCTTTGTATGGGGAAATAAATTTTTAACAACAATACAGTTGCTGAATGATGATAGGTAGACATAGAGCATAAATATGGAGATCTCATTTTGAAAAACCAATGGGGTGACCACTGTGAAAAGTGATCAGCAAAGGAAAATATTAAGATGCATAGTTCTAGTAAGTTAGCCAACAACAACAGCAAAATTTTCTCCATGTCAACTTTCTACACAAAGATCAGATGAACCAGTAGCTTCCTAATGAGCTGTCTAACTTATATTTTTAGTGTAAAGTCTCAGAAAACTAGAGAGGAAATATTCAACTTTTAATGTCAGGAAGTATAATACAAAGAGAAAGAAACAATTTAGTTTGGATTGGAATTAGAGCTAAATTTTATTGACACATGCCAGGCTTATCATTTAGGTTAACACATACATAGGAAAGTAATATGTAATCACTGTTCCAAGGGATCTACATATTTTTATTTTTAGTAAAATACTCTATTTGGCAAGTACTATCATTGCTTCCATTTTATTGATAGGTAAATTGAAACTTAGACTAATATGCTCAAGGTTAGAGAATGAGTAAATAGTAGAGCCAGGAACCAAATCCAGACTGTCTAAATCTGGATTCCTCAAAAGTGCATATCTAAGGGAAACTTGTAGCTAATGTTTAAGAGCTGCACTTATGCTGTAATATATCTGACTGGTGCGTACCTATGGTTGTGTTCTCCTATGGTGTATGCTAGTGTTCAAAATATGTACCCTATTACTTCCTTTCTTCATCCTAAGGTAGAACTAGCATTAGATTAGTCTCTTATTGACAATGTGAGGACTTGGGGGAGAATCAATTTAGTCTGAATCTGAAATGAAGATAAAATTGTGTTTTGCATTGCCATGTTCAGCTGTGATGAATTCACAGGAACAGGAGTTATCCTTCCACATAAAACAATTAAATAAAAACATTTTTAAAAACTGGATAGAATACATTGAACAGCAGTTTTCAAGACACTAGACATCAGACAATGAAGGATAGTGTCTTCTGGACTATAAAACCCTTCAAACTGCTCCAGCATACTGCCATGTAAGAGGTCCATACCACAACACAGGAAGGAGGAACCCAGATGGAGCTTGGTGCGCTTCCTGAGATAAAGATATGGAGCTGAGCATTCAGGGAGCAAAAGAAGGTTGGAACATGAGATAAAGAAAAATGGTCAAGAGAATAACTCCAGATTATACAAAATCACCCCTCAAGTATTAAACTGAGTACAGATGAGTGTGCATGTGTGTGTGTGTATGTGTGTGTGTGTGTGTGTGTGTGTGTGTGTATGTGCATGTGTCTGTATAGGCACATACATATGTGAGTATAAATTATCTGAGATCAAGGAAAGAACCACCAGAAAAGATTAGAAGGCTAGTAATGTTGACTATTCTTACCAGCCAGTCCAGGAAACCTCAAGATTCATAACACACTAGGTAGAGTTAACAGAAATGTCTTTCCTCAGAAGTGGTGAGTAATTATCCTTACACCAAACTGTTTGGGACCCTTAATATATGTTGAAAACCATACCCTCATATATTTTCAAGTAATATAAAGAATCCCAGAACAAAGTTCAAGAACACTGATGAGAATACAAAAATATTTAGTGTTCAGAAATGCAAAACACACAATGCCTGGCATTTATCCAAAAGTTAACAAGAATTCAGAAAAAAGCAAGGAATAAATGAGAAAAACAAATTATCATTTGAAACCAACCCAGAACTGACACATATGTTACTATTAGTAGAGAAATGGGAGCAAAACAGTTATCACAACTATGTTCAAGTCATTCAAAAACATATGGGGAGATATGGAAGATTTTTAAAAAACCCAAATAGAAACTCTATAGATAGAAACAATAATGTGTGAGATGAAAAATACACTGGATGAGACTTTTTCTACTAGACTTTGCAGTAGAAAATACTAGTAAACTTGAAGAAACTATCTAAAAACAAAACACAGGTAGAAAAAAAGCCTAATTAAAAAATAAGAAGCCAGGCTCGGTGGCTCAGCCTGTAATCCCACGCCTTGGGAGGCTGAGGTGAGTGGATTGCCTGAGTCCGCAGGTTCGAGACCCACCTGGGCAACTTGGGGAGCCCTCATCTATACAAAAAATAAAAAAAAATTAGCTGGGTGTGGTAGTGCCACCTGTAGTTCCAGCTAGTTGGAAGGCTGAGGCAGAAGGATTGCCGGAACCCAGCAGGTTGAGGCTGCGGTGACTGGGAGCGGCCACTGCACTCCAGTCTGGGCGAAAGAGTGAGATTCCAACTCAAAAAAAAAAAAAGGATAAATAAAAAAAAAATAAGAAGATAATCAGCCATAGGACATAGTTTATAACATATACATTTATAGTAAATATATATATTTGGAGTTACTAAAGGAAAAAGAGGCAGAACAAATACCTGAAGACATGTGGCCAAGATTTTTCCAAATTTGATAAAATTATAAACCCAAATTTATAAACTTCAAAAAAAACCAAACACAATAAGCACAAAGAAAGCTACACCAACACAAATTATAATCAATTTGTTCAACACTAATAGTAAGGAAAAAGATCTGAAAAGCATTCAGAGGAGGGAAATATATTATGTCCAGAGAAACAGAGCAAATGCTGATGGCAGATTCATCATCACATACAATGAAACAATATCTTTCAAGTACTGAGAACAACCACCTGAAACTTTATATCCAGTGAAAATATCTTTCTAAAATAATGGCAAAATAAAGTCTTTTTCATACAAACAAAAGATAAAATAATTTATCACCAGCACATCTTTACTACAAGAAAGATTAAAGGAAGTCCTTCAAGTAAAAGGAATGTGATACCAGATGGAAATGTGGATTGCAAAAAAAAAAAAAAAGCATTGGAAAGGGTAACTGTATGGGTAAATCTATGATTTGTTTAATCATAATGTAAATCTCTTAAAAGATCATTGACAGTTTAGACAAAAATCAAAACAATGTAATGTAGAGATCCTTATGTACATAAAAGTAAAATTTATTATAACAATATTCCAAAGAACAGGAGGGGAGAAATTTAGATATACTCTCATAAGACTTTTAGACTATATTCACGGTAGTATGATATCACTTGAAGGTAGATTGTAATTTTCTAAGGATGTATGCTATAAATAAGGAAACCACTAAATGTCAAAACAAAGGATTGTCGCTAATGAAAATCCAATACAAAAGATAAAATGGAATCATTAAAAACCTCAATTTATTCACAGAAAGCAAAAAAAGAGGACAAAAAAAGATCATATGAAACAACTATGAAACAAGATGATAGTTTTGAACCTAGTTATTTTAATAATTAAACTAAATGTAAATGGTTTAAATACTGAAATTAAAAGGCAGTTTTCAGACTGGATTTTTTAAAAAACACTATTACCTGCTTAAAAATAAACAATCTTTAAATATCAAAAGACACAAATATTTTTATAAAGGATTAAATAAAACAGAACGTGTTAGTGCTTGTCAAAAGAAACCTGGAGTGCCTTTCTTAGTATCAAAGTAGATTTCAGGATAAGAAATTCAATGTAAAAAAATTCATTTTATAACAGCATGGTTTTTTTTTGTGGTTTAAATTTGCATGTTTCTTTTTATTTTATTTTATTTTACTTTAAAGTGGGGTCCAATTCAGAATTAGGTAGATAAGTGGTCATCATACAGGTAAAGTTTGGGCTTCCCTTTGGTCCCCACTTTGCCTGGTTTGAGATCAGGTACCCTTATTGATCTTATGTGCCCTCCTCTCCCCAGCAGTGTCCTTTCTTATAGTATTATGAATTTTGCAAGTTTGTAGAAAACAAAAACGCCATGTCAGAATTGATTATATAATTCTATATACTAGAAAAAATCAGAACTTTAAATTAAATAATATTATTTATTTATTTATATTTATTTATTTATTTATTTTTGAGTTGGAGTCTCAATCTGTCGCCCAGACTCCTGGAGTGCAGTGGCCGCTCCCGGCCACCACAGCCTCGACCTGCTTGGCTCTGGCAATCCTTCCGCCTCAACCTTCCAAGTAGCTGGAACTACAGGCGCACGCTACCACGCCCGGCTAATTTTTTGATGAGGTCTCACCTGCCCAGGCGGGTCGCAAACCCGCGGGCTCAGGCAATCCACTCACCTCAGCCTCCCCAGGCACGGGATTACAGGCTGAGCCACCGAACCCGGCTAAATAATATTATTTATAACAGCATTCAATATATAACATACTTAGGAATACATTTGGAAAAAATAGAAAGATCTATACACTGAATGAGTGACATATTTTGTTTATAGGTAGGAAGATTCAAATATGTTGAGATTTTAATTCTTTCCAAATTGAACTATAGATGTTATGGAACACCAATAAAATTCTCAGTAGGATTACTTTTTAAAAATAACTCATTCTAAAAGTCATTAAGAAATGCCAAAAACCTAGACTATCCAACGTAACTTTGAAAAAAAAAGTTGAAAGACTAACACTACACAATATTAAAACTTATTAAAAAGCTATAATAATCAATGTAGTGTTGTAGTGGTGTAAAAATAGACAAAGAAATCAATAGACTAGAAGGTCCAGAAATAGATCCACATAAATATGGACAATTTACTTCTGATGAAGGTGCAAAGGCAACTCAGCGGAGAAAGTATAGTATTTTTAGCAAATGGTGCTACAACAATTGAATGTTCACATGGAAAAAATAAAATTTGATTTATGCTTAATGCCATATGCAAAAAATAACTCAAAAGTGATAATAGACCTAGATGTAAAACCTAAAGCAATAACAACTGTAGAAACATCAAAGAAAGCCATTGCACCCTTGAATTAAGCAAATATGTTTACAAATGACACATAATTCATGAAAGATCAAATTGTCAGCTTGTACTAAATACAAATAAAAGAATATGATTTTTGAAAGATACTGTTAGGAGAATGAAAAGATAAAGTCATCAATTGGGAGAAAAGCATCTATATTGTGTGGACTTGTAGTTAGAATTTATAAAGCACTCTTAAGATTCAGTCACTAGAAAATAAATAATGCAATAATTTTAGGGAAAGAGACACTTCGCCAGTTAAGATTTATAAATAGAAAATAAGCTTATAAAATATACTCAACCTTATTAAACAATAGAGGAATTCCAATTGAAACTATATAGTTAGATTTCTGGTTTCTAGTCTGGCACGTAGGGAGGTAAGAAATCATCACTTCGGCCTGAAAATAAGTAAAAAGCTTAGCAAATTAGAAAATCAACAACTCTCAGCACTGTCAGAGAAAGGAGCTCCCAGGGCAGAGTGCTGCCTGGAAAAATGTAGAGACAGATAGGTTCATACAAAGAATCACAACTTACTGGAACAAAACCATAAGCAGAGACCTCCATCAGAACCAGTTCTGGGACTGGGTATATCATTGTCCAGTTACCAAAACAACAAACAAACAAAAGGCATATTAAAAGGCAAAAAAATACATTTTGAAGAGACAGAGTAAGTATCAAAACCAGACTCAGATAAGGTAAAGATTTTGAAATTATCTGACCAAGAATTGAAAACAATTGTGATTATTATGCTGAAGATCTAATGAATAAAGTAGACAGCATGTAAGAACAAATGGGCAGTGCAAGCAGAGAAATGAAAATTCTTTTAAAAAAGTATTAAAAAGATATGCAAAAGATAAAAAAAACCTATAATGAATAAAGTAGACAGCATGCAAGAACAAATGGGCAATGCAAGCAGAGAAATGAAAATTCTTTTAAAAAAAGTATTAAAAAGATATGCTAAAGATAAAAAATCTTATAACAGAAATAAATAATGCCTTTGATGGGCTTATTAGTAGAATGGAATCTCTGAGCTTTTGAGTATTTCAATAGCAACTTTCAAAAGGAAAAAGCAAGGAGAAAAATAACTAAAGACAACAACAACAAGAGCAATAACCCAGAAAAGAATATTAAAGAACTGTGGGACAACTACAAAAGGTAACATAAAATATATGCATTATGAAAATACCAGAAAGTGAAGAAAAATAGGAAAGAAAAGAAGAAATATTTTAAGTAATAATAATTGAGAATTTCCTCAAATTAATGTCAGACACCAAATCACAGATCCAGGAAGCTCAGAGAACTTCCAAACCAGATAAATGACAAAAAAGGCATATTATATTCAAATTGCAGAAAATCAGAGATAAAGAAAAAATATTGAAATAAACAGGGTGGCGGTGGCAGGGAGAAACACCTTATATATAGAGAATCAAAGATAAGAATTGCATCTGACTTCTCAGAAATCATGCAGACAAGAAGAGAGTGAAGTGAAATAATACTATGAACCTAGAATTTTATTTTTGTGGAATTATTTTTCAGAAGTGAAGGAAAGATATTTTCTCAAACAAACAAAAATTGAGACCATTTATTGCTGGTAAACCTGTCTTGCAAGAAATGTTAACAGAAGTTCTTCAAAGAAAAGAAAAATGATGTAGATCAGAATGTTGTATCTACATAAAAAAAGGAAGAACATCAGAGAAGGAATAAGTGAAAGTAAAATAAATACTTCTTTTTTAACCTTTATTGATCTAACAGTTAACAGTTTGCCAAAGCAATAATAGCAACAATGTATTCAATTATATATGATTATGTATATATGTTTATGCATATTTACTTATATATGTTTATACATAACTGAAATAAATGATAGCGATGATACAAGGACTAAGATAGAGGAATTAGAATTATTGTCTTATTGTAAAAAACTTACATTACCTGTAAAGTAAAACAGTGTTATTTGAAAGTGGACTTGAATTAGTTGTAACTGTATATTACAAATTCTAGGACAACCACCTTAAAAAGTAAAAAAAAAAAAAAAGAAAAAAAAAAGAAAAAGAATAACACCCCCCCCGAAAAAAAACCCAGGTGTGTAACTAATATTCTAAGAAAGGAGATAAAATGAAATCATATAAAATGCTCAATTAAACCATAAAAGACAAGAAAAAAGTGGGAGACAAAAATCACAACAAAGAACACGGACAATGAATTAGAAAACACTAACAAATATGGTAAATTATTCAACTATAACACTAATCACTTTAAATGTCAATAGTATAAATATACCAATTCAAAGACAGAGATCAGTGGAGTGAATTAAGAAAACAAAATCCAGCTATATTTTATCTACAACAAGCTCACTTTAAATATAAAGACACATAGATTAATGGTAAAAAGATGAAGGTGTTAACACCAATCAAAAGAAAGTGGAGGTAGTTATATTAATTTCTGCCAGAGATGACTTCAGAGCAAGAAAGTTTACCAGAGATAAAGAGGGACCTTAGATAATGATAAACAGGTTCAATTCTCCAAAAAGACATAACAATCCTTAGTTTATAAGCACCTAACAACAGAGCATCAAAATATGTGAGGCAAAAACTGGCAAAAATACAAGTAAATGAATGCACTATTATGGTTGAAGACTCAACATTCCTTTATCAAGAAAGGAGAGATAGAGCAGGCAGCACATAGTTGAACTTAATAGCATTCTCAATCAACTGGATATAATTGACATCTACAGACTAGACAAGAAAAAGCAATAAAAGTTAGACTGACAAAGAAGGAAGAAATAAAACTGCCTTTGTTTGTAGGTGATGATTATCTATGCACAAAAACTTTTAAATAATGATAATAAATCTCCTGGAACTAATAAGTAAGGCCAAGTTGTAAGATACAGGTTACAGTACAAATGTCATTGCTTTCCTATATACAAGCAACATACAAATGGAGATCAAAATTAAAAATGCATTACAATTTACATTTGCACTCTAAAAAATGAAATACTTATGTATAAATCTAATAAAACATACACAAGATCTGTATTAATCAAACAACAGAACTCTGAGGAAATAAACAAAATAACTAAATAAATTGAGGAATAATCCATGTTCATGGATAGGAAGACTCAATTTTTCAAGATGTCAATGTTTCCTAACTTGTTCTATAGATTTGATGCACTCATAATAAAAATCCCAGTGAGTTGTTTTATGGATATTAACAAACTAATTCTAAAGTTCATATGAAGTAGATAAGAGAAGGAAATCAAGGGTATTCAAATAGGAAAACAGGAAGTCAGGATATTCCTCTTTGCTGACGATATAATCCTATACCTTGAAAATCCAAGAGAATCTGTCAAAAACCTGCTTGCACTGATAAAGGACTCTAGCAAACTCTCGGAGTACAAAATAAATGTGCGAAAGATGGTCGCATTTTTATACACCAACAACAAGCAGGCAGAGAACCAAATAAAAAGTGCAATCCCATTCACAATAGACACACACACACACACACACACACACACACACGTGAAATACCTTGGCATCTTTTTAACCAGAGAAGTGAAAGACCTTTACAATGGAACATAAAACACTGCTCAAAGAAATCCAAGAAGTCACAAACAAATGGAAAAATATTCTATGCTCATGGACAGGAAGAATCAATATTGTTAAGATGCCCTTCCTACCAAAAGCAATTTACCGATTCAATACAATACTCATTAAATTACCAATATCATTCTTCTCGGACGTGGAAATGACAATACAGAAATTCATATGGAAACATAAACAACCACAAAAAGCCTAAACAATCCTTAGCAAAAGAAACAAAGTGGGAGGTATCACACTTCCCGACTTTAAACTTCATGACAAGTCTACAATAATCAAAACAACCTGCTATTGGTACAAGAACAGGCATATAGACCAATGGAACAGGATAGAGATTTCAGAAGCAAAGCCTCAATTTCTCAACCAATTCATCTTTGACAAAGCCTCCAACAACAACCACTGGGGAGAAGAGAACCTATTCAGGAAATGATGCTGGGAGAACTGGCTGATCACATGCAGAAGATTAAAACAGGACCGCTACTTATCACCATACACAAGAATTAACTCTAAATGGATCAAAGACCTAAATGTAGACCTCAAACTAATAGAATCTTAGAAAATGCAGGAGACATCCTTATGAAAATTGGAACTGGCAACCAATTCCTGATCAAAACCCTACCATAAGAAATAAGATAGACAAGTGGGACCTCATCAAACTGACAAGCTTCTGCAAAGCAAAAGAAACCATTAAGAGAGCAGGGAGACAGCCCACAGAAATGGAAAAAGTATTTGTCAACTGCATATCTGACAAAGACCTAACATCTAGGATCTACAAGAAACTAAAATGCGCTGAAATGGAAAAAGCAAACAGCCCATTAAAAAGTGGGCAAAATACATACACAGACACTTCTCAAAAGAAGATATGTAGGCAGCCTACAGACACATGAAAAAGTGCTCAGCCTCACTCATCATCAGAGAAATGCAAATTAAACCCATATTGAGACACCACCTAACCCCAGTATGAAAGGCCATCATTAATAAAACAAGCAACAACAAATGCTGGAGAGCATGTGGAGAAAAGGGAACGCTTCTGCACTGCTGGTACGAATGGAGATTAGTGCAACCTCTTTGGAAGACAGTGTGGCAATTTCTGAAAGAACTAGAAATTGACCTTTCATATGACCTGCAATCCCCTTATTGGGAATATACCCGGATGAACTCAAATCATTGTACAAAATAGATAACTGCACAAGCATGTTTATTGTGATACTATTCACAATAGCAAAACCTTGGAACCAATTGTGCTGCCCATCAAAACTTGGCTGGATAAAAAAAAAATGAGTTACATATACACAATGGAATATTATGCAGTCATAAAGAAGGACAAACATATGGATTTTGCAGTAACTTAGATGGATTTCGAGTTTATCCTACTGAGTGATCTATCACAGGAACAAAGAACAGAGTACCATATGTTCTCACTCATAAGCAGACCTTGAACAATTATCATAATACTATAAGAAA
>CAUYQG010102715.1:0-13002 GCA_963574415.1 Tarsius wallacei
ATACAGTTGAATATTATTAATCTTTTTTAAAAATCAAAAGCAAAGAAAGGGGAGAAATAGGAAGACACAGGAATCTAGCTTTCATTTTAGGTTTCAAATATTTCCTGTTGGGCCAAGATGCTAGATGCTGAAAAAACAAGGGATCTAATTGGAAGATTTATATTATGTGTGATGAATTGGTTATGACATCCGGGCTTCCTGCTCTCATTCCAGTGCAGGCATATAATACCAATGGAAACTGAAATACAAACTGAGTAGATGTCAAGATTCATTAGAAAGGGAATGGAAGGTCTTTGTATAAATAAGTACAGAGCTACTGACATTTCTCTGGTTTTGTCCAGGGAGGCACCATGGCTCTTCCGGCTTGGTGTTATGTATATAGATGTGGTCTTTATCACAAGAGACTATTAAATATTCACTTAATTGCATATTCACTTAAGCACAATGTTTATAGAACTTTTCACAACCAGATCAGTGAAAACTAATTTTCCAAACTCAAATTGTGACCAGGTATGCCATATATATTTCAGTCCCTTAAAGAATACATTTTGAATTATTTCATACATTCATACACACATATTTAATGCCACTGATAGTTTTCAGTTATTAAAATAAAGTAGCTGCCATAAGAAATATGATACTATGTAATATTTTTTATCTATTAATGTATATTGGGTTTATTGTTAAAATCTCAGATGGCAAAAAAGTATATGTTTTAATAAGGTACCAGTCCTAAACACACTTATAAATTTAATAAATATAGGTAATTATAAATGTGAGAAAAATATGAAACATTTACCTTGAAAAGAGAATCACAAAAGCAAAAAAGCTTAAATTGCATTAAAAATAAAATAAGAAAGGAAAATTATTTTGTCAAAGTTGTCCATAGACTAGCAATTACAAAATTTGGGCTGTATATTATAATTGTTTGGGGCACCGTTTGAAATATATTAGAGTCCCACATACAGACTGATTCAGTAGATGCCTGAAATTATTTTTACCAGAATCCTAGTAATATATGGAAATCACTATTTGATAACTTTTATTTAAAACATTACAAGTAGATATTTTCAACCTGTTTTCTGCCATTAATGAACTCAATTGTTAAGAGTTGAACAGCATGAGTAATAGGGAATTGCCCTAATTGAGCAGTATTAGCAACCATAAAAGTGGTCCAGAGGATAAAAAATGATTCTGTTTATGAAAATATTCATTTATCATTATTTGTTTCACTTTTAAAATAATATAAGCAAAATATAGTTGTTTATGGAAAATAGGAATAAAAGTAAAAAGCTGATACAATCAGTCATGAAAATGTTCGGTGATTGTCACAACTACAATTTTTTTTTAATGTTTGAATATATATATATATTTAAAAATCACTGGACTGCATTTCATCAAGTTTTTAATGTAGTAACATTATGAGCATTTTCTATGCTGTCATATAATCTCTTATAACATTACATCTTATGACTTATCTTTGTTTGTATTATAAATACTTTGATTATTTATTATTTGAAAAATTAGAAGAAAATTATCTATTACAATACAGCAAAATCAGATTAAACTACACTACAAAGCAAAACGAATCATTCAGAGGCAGAGTGTGCTCTTGGAGATTTCTGTATGCAAAGACAAAACAATTAGGTCACAGGATACCGAGATCTTGAGACTATATGTCATTATTAAATCTCATTTTCATTCAGATTTGTACAAGACCATTTGACATTTGTTAAAAAGGTTATGTTTATACATGTTTTTCTGAATACGGAATCAATACAACATCACCCTCAATCCAATTATGACAAAACATTTTAGCTCAGAAATCCTCACAACACTTAAAATCATTATCAACAATAACGCATAATGAAGTATTTTGATGGTTTTTTGCAGCCCATTTCCCATCCACTCCCACCCTCTCCCGCCCTGCCCCTGCCAAAGAGATAATTCAGGCTTTTAAGAACAAGGTAGAGCACTTAACAATAATATATTCCTACTTCATTTCCTTAACTTAATCCATGTTTAGGAGACTGTCCTACATGTCAAAAAGCATAAGTCTTTTAAACTTGGTATTTCTCTATTTCTTTGTCCCCACCCTATTTTCTCTCATCTCACACCACATGCAAATTAGTGTGTTTAAATCCCAAGGGCTTAAATTGAGCAGAAAGTTGAAATATCTTATATCCCTCTAGTCCCCCCCCCCCACCTTTGGGACATATCTTTGTTTTTCACTTGCAAATTAAGAATCTGCCTTTTATTAAACATTCAAAGCCTTTTACTAGTTGATTCTAAACAACTTTCCCTACACCTCGTGTCCTCTTCATTCTCCTGAAAATTTTCTAATCAGGTCCCGCTATCCATTCTTCCCAGAAGCACATTTGTTGTGACCACATTTGTTATATTTCCAGCTAAAATGCCTTCTCTTCCCTGGGTTTACCACTTTTCCTCCTAGACACAACTCATATGTTACAACCTCCCTGATTGCATCCCTGAATCCACAGAGTGAAAGGGTGATGTTGGAAGATCATACAAGTTCTCTGCACTCACTCAGAGTTGGGTGTAAGGATGTGTAGCATCCAGCACGTGCAGATATAAAATATTTCAATTTCTTTACTCTTTCTGCCCCTGTGTTCCAAAGGCATCCATGCAGGTCTGTTATCTAGCACTTATCACCCTACATGGTGGTATCTGGTTGTATTTCTGCTTTCTGCAGTAAACTAATGGTGGTCTCAGTGCCAGATTCTCAGATGATTCTCAAGAAACTTTTGTTAAGTTACATTGAATCACTGAGTTGTGTTTCTAGAGTATAAATCATGTCTTACTCCCCCAGAACATAATGTCTAGCACTCAGAAGCTAAAAAAAAGGATTGTTGAAGTAGTGAATGAATAGATTGGCTGGCCAGAAGATTCATTGTTCTGGCAGTATGCAGGGGTGGGGACATAATTGCAGACAAATACATAAATGGAGGTCAAAGACCTATAATACCAACTGAGCAATTGTCACTTCTTTTGACTTCACTGCTTACTAGCTATGCAACGTGAAGCAAATCACACATGCTCTCTGACCTTCTATTTCACTATCCGTAAAGTAGGCATAAAAGTAGCCTAGCTCTTATCATTGTTTATAAAATCAAATAAAGTAAGTTAAGTGCTTAGCGGAGTGTGTAAAACACAAGTTTGTGCTCAATAAATGCTAGTTATTACCACTTTACTGTTTTCTGAGAGGCCTCCAGCTATACTTCTTAAGAAAAGCTTGTATTAATTATATTTAAGGATACTAATGATTAAAGTAGTGAGAGTCATTAAAGTCAGTATTTATTGAGTGCTTACTATGAGTCAGTCATGTAGTCTCACTCTGTTACACAATTTTAACAACAAAGAAACAGATTTAAAGGAGTATAACAAGCTCAAGGTTAATAAGGAGAAAGAGTCTAGACTTGCACTTCTCCCTTCATACTCTGGGCTCTTGGCAAACATACAACATTCAACTCAACTTCTATGATATAGTCACATCTTATGGTTCAGTCTCCCCTCGTCTTAATTTTTTTTTGATTTTGGCTTATGATAATTATATACACCACCTTCCTTTACCTTCTAGAAAATCATAAGTTCCCTAAAAAACAAGATTTTGTCCCTTACTTTACAATTCTCACAGCCCAAAACTGGTGTACACACAGGTACACACACATAGACACACATAAATGTAGAGAAGTGACAAACTAGGTCCATGTTGGTAAGAAGGACACAGTAAATTAAAGGAAGCCCAGCCTTGAAATATTCCAACAGTGAGCAGATGAACTGGACCACACGCTTACATTCACAGAGTTACACCTTCTCTGCTAAAATTTGTTGAATTTCTAAAATCTGTGATTGAGTTAGTTCATCCTCCTTCAATCTTGAGTCATTTTATAGTTTAACTCCAGTTTCTTTCTCTTGTAAATCCTGTAGTTGAAACCACTTTCATCTTGGCTGCCTTGATTAATAGCTCTGGAATGTCTACATTCTCTGTTGGATGAAACATTTTGCGTTCCAAAGTAATTCTTCACCTCTAGATTTTGGCAACTTCAGCATGAAAAGAATAAATGACAACAGGGAACTGAATTCCAGAGGCCAGGTTACTGCCATCGGAAACCATATTTTCCTATCTTCTCCCAACACCTGCGCACTGAATGGTGGAGATTGTGGCATCTCACCAAGCAGCTCTCCAATGCCTGGCGAGGCAGCCACTTCCAGACACAGGCAATCGATGGTTTTAAACTTCCAACATCTTTAATCACCAAATAGCGCTTCATCAGAAGTAAGTGGAGCATCCTCTGGCGTTATTTTTCTCATAATGGCACTGGAGCCTGGCAAGTCCTTCATCTAAATTGAGAGCGGTATAGGTCTGTGCAGTAGTTTGGGTTACCAGAGGACCTTTGACTGTCATGCACTTGATAATAAATGTAATTACAACTTTTGAATACCTGCTTTGTAGCAGGTACTATCCAAAGCAGTAGATAAATATTATTTTTATCTTCAGCAATAGTATAGTATAAAGATTTTACAAACAAGGAAACTGGAGCTCTGAGATGTAAGTAAGGATTAGTATAAGGTAAGACGCCAACAAGGGAGCAGAGGAGGGAATCCCATTCAGGTAACGCTGAAGGTGACTCTCCACCACACAACGCCATGACCTGGAGAAATTACATCAACATCTAATGGTGCCTAAGAAGAATTATTGAAAAATTATTGAAGTATAATATACACATGGGAAAACTAACAAAACTTTATTATTAAAAATTATTCATGAAGAGAAAATGAAAAAGATACTTAATTAGAAATTTAAAATAGCTGGCATTTTAACAGATACTCTATGCTCACTGTTGGAAAACAATTATCCCTGGTTATTTTATTATTCTCGGTTATTTTCACATTTTAGTTTGGTCCTGAGACTTCTGAGGAAAGGGTACTGCAAGGTTGTTTGCCTAACAACAGCCTGAGAAGTTGGAGATTGGTGTCTCCATTAAGATGGGCAGCACAGGAGAGATTTGGAGAAAAGCCCTCTCCCTCCTGTCCTCTGGATAAGTTTTGCTTATATTCTGGTACAACGGGTAATCAATCAAACAATCTCTCTCTCTCTTTCTGTGTGTGTGTGTGCATGTGTGCACATGTGTGTTGTGGAGAGCAGACAGCTGCTGGCAGCCAATAAAAGCTTGGAGTCTCCTAATTTGGGGTTTCCTCTCCCCAAACTTACTGCAAGTACAGATAAACATCTGGTCCTTACAGCATTGCCCTGTGGGGACTGGAGTGCAGCGAAGAGAAAACAAACCAGAGCAAAGCTAGTTCTCTGGCTAGTTCTCTGGCTGCTGTTTTGCTGTGAGAAATAATCCTGTGTCTACCCTGAGCTCTGGGATCTTGTATCAGTGTATGTTTGTAAAACTGTGCTAAGCTAACTTGTTAGCTTCCAAACAAACAGTCATTCCTGGTATACGTAGGTATTGTATTCAGAGCCCTCATGTATACCAAAATCTGTGCATACTCAAGTCTCCCAGTGGGCTCTAGGGAACATGCATATACTGAAAGTCAGCCCTTCCTGTACACAGGTTTTGTATCCTGCAAATACTGAATTTTCCATCCATGTGTGGTTGAAAAAAAATGTGTGCGTAAGTAGCCCCGCAGTTCAAACTCTGTTGTCCAATCGTAAGCTGAGACCCTTTTCAATTAACGCAATAAGTTCTCAAAGTGGGTTCCTGGACCAACAGCATCAGCAACACCTGGGAATTTGCTGAAGAAGCAAAATCTTGGGCTCCAGCCCGGATCATCTGAATCCAAAGTTCTCAGGTTAGAGTGCAATAATTTATGTTTTAAGAAGCCACTTGAGTAATTCTGATGCACGCCAAAATTTATGAACCACAAAATATACTCTGTTCATATATTTCTCGTAATAGCAGTTCCATTTGACAGTGCCCTGCTAGCATAAATTCATTTTGAAAGAATACTCAACAATCTATCTCTAAAAGATTTGGGATTTTGGGGAAGAAATCACTCCCATGTGTTGGAGATTTTTTTATTCAAAAATTCCCTATTATAGTACATACTCTTCACTCATGACCATGATTTAGTGCAACTCAGAATTTTCTTCAATTCCCAATACTATATTACTTAGTTGAACCAAAAATAATCTCCATTGAGTATCTATGAAAACTAAAAGCCCATTTTATCACATTATTGTTAAGTAAAAATATATCCTGCTTTTAAAAATATAATTACCCATTTTAAAAATTGTGCTTACTCATCATAAAAAATACTCAGCATATATAAAAGAGAATTAAAAAATTAAAAGCTATTGACATTTGTTCTGTATTCTTCCCTGCAAGATTTTACCAAAAAAATTTTTTAAAGGGTTACCTTGGGGTAGTATCAGATATCAAGTCTTAATGGCAGTGAAGTAGTCATATAAACTATAATTTATTTTATCAATCCATTCTCCACTGCATGATATATAAATGTTTATATTTTAACTATTTATTGCAATAAATATACGCAATTTTTGAGAATAAAATCCACTGGAAAATTATTAAAACTGACATCAGTAAGTATGTAATTTCAAATAAATCAACAACTTTTCTATGTACCAGTAAAATCTGCTTAGAATATTCAAAGGAAAACAAATCTCATCTGTACTAGCAAATTTTCTTTTTCATTTATATGATAAGGCTTTGCCCATGTCCTTATTTGCAAATAATGTGGGGTTTTTTTGTTTACACAAAAGCTTATAGACAAATACTGGATTTTGATTTGTTCTAAAAGGGATATCGCTTAATACAGGGATTTCATCCACAACAATAACAATATATGATCTTATTTATAAATCTTATTTAATGCCTTGTAATTATGCTTTTATTATATCAGTTTTGCCTCATTTTAATAAAATGATAGTTTTTAAAAGTTTTCAGCAACTTATAAATTATGCATACCAAATATAATACTATGCTTTATCTCTAAATTTTAAAATATTTTACTCTCAATCAATATCACATGAAAAACAAAATACTGAGCAAAGTTTCACTTATTGCTTTGCCCTAGAACCCTACATACAAACACACTCACAAGCATATATTCCCAGCAAACACAAATATATATTTCCTCATGATTTTACAGTTTTTAAAACTCTTGAATTTCTTTTCCACAAATTTTAAAAATATCTGTAATAAAACTTACACTCACATTAACAACAATAGTATTAATAGTTTAGTCTTGATTCTGATGCTACTGATTACCACTGTCTGCTCTTAAAATGTCTTTCCTTTCTGAATATGTTTAGACAGGGTAGTTCCTCAAATTTTTTTTCATGATATGTATGGTTATACACTTTGACATACCTTATATGTTAAAACATATCTTTCTTTTTTCTTTTTTTTGATAATGCCTATTGCTTTTAATTGAATTATAAATTTAAAGCTATTCATATAAAAGTCCTAAAAGGTTTTTCTTTTTTTTCTCTTTTAATTTTTATTTGGAAATTGTGGGGTACAATTCAGGGTTAGGTATACAATGTTCATTGTGTAGGTACCCTTATTGATGAGCTGTGCACCCCTTTCCCAGGCAGATATCGACTACTGTGAATCCTAGCTACCCACTCCCCAGCCCCCTACCTGCAATTTCCCGCTACTTTCAATCCCTTTCCTACAGTAATACGGTAGTTGTTCAAGGTCCATTTATTAGTGTGAACATGTGATACTCAGCTCTTTGTTTCTGTAAGAGATCACTCAATATTATAAACTCCAATTCCATCCACGTTCTGCGAAGTTTATGATTTTGTTCTTTTTTATGGCTGCATAATATTCCTTTGCATATATGTACCACATTTTTTTAACCCAGTCCTCTTTTGATGGGCAGCATGGTTGTTTCCATGTTCTTGCTATTGTGAACAAAGCTGCGATAAACATACGTGTGCAGGTATCTTTTTTATAGAGTGACCTGAGTTCTTCTGAGTATATTTCCAGTAGGGGGACTGTGGGGTCATATGGAAGGTCAATTTTTAGAACTTTTAGGAATCACCACACTGATTTCCACAAAGGCTGTACAAGTTTACACTCCCACCAACAGTGTAGAAGTGTTCCCTTTTTGCCACATCCTCTCCAGCATCTGTTATTTTTTGAGTTATTGATGATAGCCATTCTGACTGGAGTGGTGGTATCTCAGTGTAGTTTTAATTTGCAACTCCTTGATGACTAGTGAGGCTGAACATTTTTTCATGTGTCTGCTGGCTGCTGGTATGTCTTCTTTTGAGAAGTGTCTATTCATATCTTTAGCCCACTTTATAATGGGGCTGTTTGTTTTTTTCCTTTCAGCACATTTGAGTTCCTTGTAGATCCTTGACGTTAGGCCTTTGTCAGACATGGAGTTGGCAAATATTTTTTCCCCAGTCTGTGGGTGTCTCTCTGATCTCTTGATGGTTTCTTTGGCTTTGTAGAAGCTTGCCAGTTTGATGAGATCCCACTTGTCTATCTTATCTCTTATGGCTTGGGCACTTCAGGTTTTGATCAGGAATTGGCTGCCAGTTCCAACTTCCATACGAGTGTCTCTTGCATTTTCTAAGGTTCTTACAGTTTGAGGTTTTACATTTAGAGTTAATTTTTGAGCTGGAAATGCAAGACCACGAAAACCCTAACTTCAGCAGAAGACTCCAGATCACGAAAATAAAAGCCCAAATCCAGGACATTGAAGATGAAAAGATAATACAAAAAATCTATGAAACAAAAAGCTCGTTCTTTGAAAGGATAAACAAGATAAATGGTCCCCTAGCCAGACTGACCAAGAAAAAGAGAGAAAAAGCCCAAATAAACTCAATCAGAAACACAAAAGATGAAGTCAAAACTGACCCTAAAGGAATACAAAAGATTATCAGAGACTAGTATGCACAATTGTATGGAAACAAACTTGAAAACCTAAAGGAAATGGAGGATTTTCTGACATCACACAACTTCCCTAAGTTGAAACAAGAAGAAACTGAGACTCTAAATAGACCAATAACAATCAAGGAAATTGATTATGTTATAAGAAAACTACCTACAAAAAAAATCCCTGGACCAGATGGTTTTCCATAAGAATTCTACAAAACATGCAAGGAGGAACTGACACCAATCCTATTGAAAGTATTCCAGGCAATTGAGACAGATGGTACTCTTCCCAAATCATTTTATGAAGCTAACATCACATCAATACCCAAGCCAGGTAAAGAACCAATAAAGAAAGAGAACTATAGGCCAATATCTTTGATAAACATAGATGTTAAAATTCTCAACAAGATCCTAGCAAACTGGATTCTACAACATATCTCAAAAATCATCGAGCATGACCAAGTAGGTTTCATTCCCAGGATGCAAGGCTGGTTCAACATTTGTAAGACCATAAATATAATTAAATACATCAACAGATGTAAAAACAAAAACCACATGATTATATCATTAGATGCAGAAAAAGCTTTTGATAAAATCTAGTACCCCTTCTTGATAAGAACCCTCGAACATTTAGGCATACAAGGAACATACCTCTTAACCTATCTTTCTTTTGTCATTACTCCCTGAATGATCGGTTTATTATTGAGTTGCAATAGTTGGTTATATATTCTTGCACATCAGTTCACTGTTCACTGTTCTTTTGAGAAAGCTCTCCCCAGTCTTTCCAAAGTTAGGTATATTTTTGTCATTCAATTCTCAGATCAAAAGTTACCTTCTTTGCTAACAAGATAACTAAATTGAAAGACACTCACTTGACTTTTGATCATTTTTTTCTCTTTAACTTGTTTTACATTTTTATTTATTTAGTTATTTTTATTGTAAATTGACAAATTATAATTATATATGAGGAGGTACTCAATTATATATGAGGGGAAATTATTTTTTCAAGGGCAGGCCCCTTGTAGTACCTGCTAGGTAAGTGTTCTAGGAACTCATTGGCATAAGTTCACCAGTTAGTGTTGTGACAGGGTATGTTTGGCTCAGAGAATTTTTTTGGAGATTTTTTTCAACACCTTTGCCCATTTCATAATGGATGATTTATAAGCATACCAGCCCACACTGCACTGATGTTCAGCAGTTTTCAGCATGAGCCCCATGTCCCACCATCTCTACCCACTCTCATCATTTCCCTCTGATGGAAAAAGTCCTCTAAGGCAAATGTTTTGCTGATGTGGAAGAGATGAAACAAAAAACAGTAGAAGTACTAAAAAGGTATCCAAATTGATGAGTTCACAATTGTTTTGAGCTGTGGAAAAAGCATCTCAATAGATGCATTACACCAAATGATGAGTACTTTGAAGGTGTCTGAAGTTTAAACATGTAAGAACAAATATACAGCCACACACACACACAAATGAGATACTTTGGCATCTTCCTAACCAGAGAAGTGAAAGACCTTTACAACAAAAACTACAAAACACTGCCCAAGAAATCAAAGAAGACACAAAATAATGTAAAAATATTCCATGCTAATGGATTAGAAGAATCAACATTGTAAAGATGTCCATCTTACCCAAGGCAATCTACAGATTTAACGCAATACTCATTAAATTACCAGCAGCATTCTTCTCAGACCTGGAAATGACAATACAGGATTTGATATGGAAACATAAATGATCACAAATATCCAAAACAATCCTCAGTAAACAAACAAACAAACAAACAAAACCAAAGCGAGAGGTATCACACTCCTAGACTTTAAACTTTATTAGAAAGTTACAATAATCAAAACAACCTTGTATTGGTACAAGAACAGGCATATAGACCAATGGAACAAGACAGAGATTTCAGAAGCAAAACCTCAATTTCTCAACCAATTCATCTTTGACAAAGGCTCCACCACCACCCACAGGGGAGAGGAGAATCTATTCAGTAAATGGTGCAGGAAAACTGGCTGACCACATGCAGAAGATTACAACAAGACCACTACCTATCACCATACACAAAAATCAACTCTAAATGTATCAAAGATCTAAATGTAAACCCTCAAACTATAAGAACCTTAGAAAATGCAGACGACACCCTTTTGGAAATTGGAATTGGCAACCAATTCCTGATCAAAGCCCCAAGTGCTCATGCCATAAGAGATAAGATAGACAAGTGGGACCTCATCCAATTGACAAACCTCTGAAAAGCCAAAGACACTATCAAGATAGCAGGGAGACAGCCCACAGACTGGGAAAAAATATTTGCCAAATGTATATCTGACAAAGGCCTAACATCTAGGATCTACAAGGAACTCAAACTTGCCGAAAAGAAAAAAAAACAAACAGTTCAATTACAAAGGGGCAAAAGATATGAATAGACACTTCTCAAAAGAAGACATATGAGCAGCCAACAGATACAAGAAAAAATTCTCAGCCTCACTAGTCATCCAAGAAATGCAAATTAAAACCACACTGAGATACCATCTAACTCCAGTCAGGATGGATATCATCCATAACTCAAAAAACAACACACACTGGAGAGAATTGTGGTGGCAAAGGGAACATTTCCACACTGTTGGTGGGAGGGTAAATTAGTACCACTTCTGTGGAAAAGTTTGGTGATTCCTAAAAGATCTAAAAATTGACTTTCCATATGACCCTGAAATCCCCCTGCTGGGAATATACCCAGAAGGACTGATTTGAGCTCTAAGAAAAAGATACCTGCACATGCATGTTTATTGCAGCATTATTCACAATAACAAATACATGGTACCGATGGTGCTGCCCATCGAAAGAGGACCAGATTAAAAAAATGTGTACATGTACATGATGGAATATTATGCAGTCATAAAAAAGGACAAAATTATGAACTTCGCAGCAACTTGGATCGACTTAGAGTCTATAATACTGAGTGACCTATCACAGAAATAAAGAACTGAGTACCACATGTTCTCACTTGTAATCAGACCTTAAACAATTATCAAAATACTATAAGAAAGGGATTAGCAGTAGTAGGAAGCTGACAGGGGTGGGGCACACCTCATCAATAAGGGTACCTGCATAATGAACATTTGTATATCTAACCTGAATTGTGCCCCACATCTTTAAAATTAAAAATTAAAAAAGAATAGATATATAATTTTTAATAAGTAAATTCTGGATATTTTGGGGTCTCCCCTTGTATTTATGGGGTACAAAGTGATGATATTATTCATGGATACAGTGTAGAATAAATAAATCAGATTGATTTCTCCATTACCTCAAATATTTATCATTTTTTGTGGTGAGAACATCTGAAATTTACTCTTAGCCATTTTGAAATGTGCAGTACACCATTATTAACTATATATGCACAAACAATAGAGCTAAAAATACCCTTATTCCTTCTCTCTGACGCTTTACACTCATTGACCACCATCTCCCCATTTTCTCCACTATTCAATTTCTGTAACTACCATTCTTCTTTCTGCTTCTGTAAGTGGAATGGTTATAGATTCCACCTGTAAGTGATAACATGCAGCATTTGTCTTTGTGAGCCTGGCTTATTTCACTTAGTATAATGTTCTACAGTTCCATCCATGCTGTTGCAAGCGATGAAATTTCCTTATTTTCAAAGATTGAGTAGTATTCCATTGTGTGTGTGTGTATATATATACAAAATCACAATTTATTTGTTCATTCATCTGTTTATGGAAACTTAGATTGGTTCCATAACTTGGCTATTATAAATAGTGCTGCAATAAACATGAATGTGCGTACATCTCTTTGAAATACTGATTTCAAATTTCAGGGATAAATATCCAAAAGTAGGACTGCTGGGTTATATGATAATTCTATTTTTTAGTTTTTTGAGGAAACTCCATGCAGTTTCCCATATGGTAGTACTAATTTACAACATCACCAACAGTGCACAAAGGTTCCCTTTTCTTCATATCCTTGCTAACATTTGTTACCTTTTGTCTTTTTTGATAATAGCCATTCTGACAGATGTGTGGTGATATCTCATTGTGGTTTGAATTTGCATTTCCCTGATGAGAGTGATGTTGAGCAGTTTTTCATGTATCTGCTCGCCA